>ML105347.1:267644-352936 GCA_003697995.1 Taxidea taxus jeffersonii
CCCCCCCCTCCACAGTCTGGGCTTGCATAAGGTGTTGGCAACAGAACTGAGGTTCTAATTTGGACAAGTGGGATGAAGGTAAAGATACAAAGCAGGTTAGTTCCCTCCAGACATTCTCTGCCTTTGACATCCACATGGAGAATGGCATTAGCATTCTATTCCGCCAACCAGGACAGTTTGATAATTTTTATTAATGTGTGGCCCAGTGAGTTTCCTCAGCCATCATCCATCAAACGCTGCATCATGCCTTCAACAGCAGCCCACACCCAGCGCCTCGGAAGCCCATATATCATACCTCGAGTCAGGGAAGCAGACTCCCTTTTATCTTTCTTGCAAAAGCACAGATGTTTGGAATGCCAGTAAATGCACCCAGCCTTCTCTAGGGTTCAAGCACAGCTTCTCCCTAGATGACCTCTTTGGAATTCTCATTCCCAGTGCATTCTGGGCAGACAAGCTTTTCTTTTGTTCCTTTAGAACTGCTTCTGCCTCACTCTTCCAACCCTTGTGTCACAAGCAACACATTTATGCGGCCACATCTGCCTTGTCCCAGTGGCCTGGGGCTGTTTGCAAAGCAGATGTTCATCAGCGTCTGAAAAATTTTATATCTTGGTATCCTGATGCATGCCTTATTTTTAGACTTCACTCGTATCCCCCCCCTTTATCAGCTGAAGAAAGAAAGGAATGTTACCAATGGCTGGATTGTAGGAGAAATAATCTGACACCAAAGTCCTGTGTGATCTTGGGACTCTCCTAAGTGGGCCTCATTTTCCAGATCTCTAAAAGGAGTTAGTTGAAACTGATCACCTCTGAGGCTTTTCTGTCTTTGAAGCTTTATGATTTCATGCCTCTAAGGTATTAAATGTATATACTATCCTTTCTTCTTTTATTCACTTTTGGCAGAGTACCTTTGTGTGTTTTTCGAAATTTCTATGGAAGTGTACCATTCATGCACAAAGTATACTAATCATAAATATGTATCTTGATGCATTTTCACAAGTGAACACAGTCCTGTAGCCAGTATCCAGATCAAGAAACAAGACACTGTGATCCTCCCAGAAGCCCACCTCTGTTTCCATTCAGGCATTTAGCCTTTCCTCAAGGGTAAATCTCTGTTCTGACTTTTATTTTATTTTTTCTTTATTTTATTAGCCTACAGACTATTTTGCATTTTTTTAAAGCTACATATAAAACATGCGATATCTATTCTGTTGTGTCTGGGTTCTTTTGCTCATATTGTGAGATTCATTCATATTGTTGGGGGAGCTGTAGTTTATTATCATTTATCTTCTTCTCATGGGAAGCTGCCATTTTAAAAGCTGGCTGCAGTTTTTGTATGTATAGACCATAAGTTACATTGGAGCTGAGCTTTTCTGTCTGAGAAAGCTTTTGTAAGTGGTGTATCTTAAATATATAAAGCTAAGTCCGGTTGTGATTACTCTAGGGGAAGGATTTAATGCAGACATTTTGTGGCCTGAAAAAGGCTACCCTCTCCATGACATTTCATACATAGCACTCAAGAGGAGCAACTTTGAAAGTTTGATTTTAAATCGAGTGCTGCTGGAAATGAGTGGAAGATCCTGACCACCTCCCCTTGGGCAGTATAGAGCCTACAGGGTGAGGTAAGATGGTCTCAGCATGCAGGGGAGCTCTGCATGAGGGACGACCAATCTGGTGTGTCAGGCTCAAAGTCATAGTGTGTGCATGTGCAGCCCCATTGGCACAGTAGGCATGACCCGAGAATTAGGAATGAAACATAGTCTAAAGAGTTGTAGACTTGGGAGCCCACACCCAGACCTTTTGCGGCTCAAGAGTATGGTGGTCCTCCAGGGAGAACCACTGTGGTCTGTGTCAGACAACTTGTCTGTCACCCTCCTCCCCACCATGGTCTGGCATAGAGCTTTACTGAACACCTGCTTTCCAAAGTAGCATCCCGTGGTAGCGGTAGGAATCACAGGCAAGGAAGGAAGGAAGGGGGCCTCCAGGGGACCTGATCTTTTCCTCCCTTCTCTTTCCACAATTCTTTTACAATCCAAGAGCAGAGGAGCAGACTCAAGCAGACACTAGATTTCTCAGTAATGTGTACATGTAGGTCTAAGACAGCATTATCCCAAACGTTAAAAGAAGTGCTTGCAGTCCAAGTTGATGGAGTGGTCTATAGGTCATTCATTCATTCAACTTTTGTTTATTGAGTTTCTTTTAGCCATCTCTTCAGTATGCCTGGCACTCGTATAAGTAATACATCTTCTAATGCGATCTATCTGTCCCTTCAGTATTCGTTCTTAATGTAACTGCTTAGGTTAACCTAGGGTTAGAAGTCTCTTTGTTGCTGCAGCACTTCTGATATGGCTAATGATGAAACATTTAGTGAGGAGAGCTATCTTCCTGAATACTATTAAGCACTGAGTAGATACTTGCTAATAATCGGGGTCATTTTTTATCACTATGGAAGTATATGACCTTCTACCACATTCACCTTCCCAAATCAATTCTCTATGCCTCAGTTTGCTTACTGAAAGAAAAAGAAAAAAATTTTACACTAGTTCATGTTTAAGTTCCCTTATAGGTCTGTGTTTCCTAGACCCCAGAGGAATAATCTCTTTTCCTCTGTCTTACCTCAGGGTCTGTGACATGAGTTAGCCACCCATGTAAAATGGAGAATAACCACTTTTCAAAAACATTGAGGTATGAACTGTGTACTCAAGATCCATGAATTTTATTATATGTAAATTATATTCCTCAATTTAAAAAAAATCAGTGTGAGAAAGCTTTACAGCATCCTTGGCATCGTAGTATTCATTAGTAATAATGAAGTAGGAAGTGTTTCATCCATTTTATTGATGAAGACACTCATGTCCTGAGATGCTAAGTAACCTACCAAGGTCAGGTGGTGTCTAGTTTTAACCACTGTTGTTGCAAAGCCTACTGCCATTATAACTAGCTCTGCCTTTTCTATGAATGCTTTCATTCTCACCCCAGGACCCATTACTGCTCTGGGTTCTGAGATATCTTTGCCCCAGAAACCCTGGCACAGGCACCATCTTGTCTGTTGCTACCGCCCCCACTGTCTGTACTCAGTGAATCAACAGACTCTTGGTTTCTGAGGCTGTGAACTGGCCCCATTTTGTAAGTCCTAAATTTGCTGCTAAAGTGTTTTACAAGATACAACCAAACAAAAGCAGGCCTTTGAATAGAAGGTCACAGTTTTGGAAGGGCCTTTTTGGGTTTTAACACTAATGCTGGGCATTAAATTCATCTTAAGTGGAAACGAATTTTCCCTCTGGATTAGAGGGATGGGTTTTCAATGACCAGTGTCATTTGGGATCCTGGAAAGCAGAGGGTGGATATTTTTGGCCTGGTTTATGCCCAGTGCCTCATTCTTCAGTTGACTCAGGTTCCTGGGTGGAGTTTTAGTTTTGTAGTAAGACTCTGGACCTAGGACAACAGTCTGGCCAATTTCCCCTCAGGTCAATCTAAATGACAAGAAAAAAATACTGGTAACATTTTCATAGGGCACGGGTGGAAATGGGACCTTCAGATTCTTGTGTACATAGAAGTACAATCACTTTCAACCTGGAAGAGTAAAAGGGAGATGCTGGAAGGCTTGTCTGAAGGGGCCCAGGCAAAGCCATGAGCACTTCCTGCCTTTGGGTAATGCCTTCTATTTTAGAAAAACCTTTTTATACCCTGCCTCATCAATTGCTCCCAATAGTTCTATGATGTGGAGTATCCTTGGACGCATTTTCCAGATAAGAAAATGGAGACTCAGAGAGGGAGGTGACTTGACCAAGGACACATAACTAGTAAGAGGTCTAGGACTACTAAGGGCTTCTGCTTTTGTTGCCAGCCATCCGCCATTAAGGACTTGTGGTTATCACAGTCAGTCATTTCAGTAACTCCTAGATGCTTCTGTCATCATCCCTACTATGTAACTGGGAAAACTGAAATCTGGTATGATAATGTGGGTGGTCCAAAATTAATTACATGGCTCAGTCCCTGGCAGCCGTTATCCCAGGTGGTTTAAACTTGAGTCCATACCAACGTGCCTCTTAGTTATCCTCCATATGGAAAGAATGGTTTCCTCCAAAAATGCCCTGAGACCTGGATGCTCTGTAACTGTATTTCTTTGTAACATGACAGTTGATTTGAGGAAAGCAGGTTTCATCAGTTCTGAATGGGTAGCCTCTAATATACAAGCAGTTGCTGATAAATTAGAAGGATCTTTAGCTTGAGGACGTGGCTCCTGTCTAAATTCAGTCTCTTGTAAGATTTTATCCATAAAGGTCTCATTCTTGAAATCAGTCATTAATTAGCCAAAGCCCAAAGACTTGCTCGGAGTGATCACTACCATTTACTATATGTGTCTGTATGCCAGATGCTGGGCTAAGGACATCGAAAATATTTTCTCCTATCCTTAAAGCAATCCTGTGAGCAGCAGGTGCTCAGTGAGGTGAAATCACTTGCCCAGTGCAGAATTGGGAGTTGAACAAGGCCAGAGTCCCTGCCCTTTTTGGCATGCCAAATCATCTTTCAGTTATTGAACCACTGACCAGAGATGTTGGAAGGGAATTTAGATATTATCAAAGTCAACTTCCTATCAACTTCCAGGATGTTGCAGGTTAAGGTCAGAGAAGGAAAAGGATTATTCATTAAGACATTAAGAAGAATTGTCTCTTATTCTGCATTGGCCTGATCAAGTAGGTTTTAGAGCCTGGAACTTTCCTCCAGGATTCCCTGGGCCTGAGTATAAAGATCTTCAATGACACCAGGCCCATCATCCTGGGAGAAATCAGAATATACCTAGAGATTACTCAGGGATTCAGGGCAAGAGCATAGGAGCCACCTTCACCCTTATGGTTCTCCTAAAGCCCAGCCCTTGACTTGACCATTGTTTTAGGACTGGAACACTGAAATGTGAAGGGCCATGCTACTCAAATTACCCTGGAAAATTCCCCAGATTGAATGACCCACCCATTTTTCTCCCTATTCCTCCCCTTCTTCCTGAATGAGACATAATTCTAACAATTGGGTTATGTCACCTTTCGCTTTGTTTGGAGAGGATAAGATTTTCCCTGTTCTTAATTGAATGATGGAGCCTTTGTGAGCTCACAGATGTAATCTTGAGATGCGGGTGGGTTATGTGTGGTTGTTGAGACATAATAGGAAATAGAGTTTTGGAGAGTTTGGGTTAGAGGGAAGGATTGACTCTTTTTCTCAGTCGGAGGTTGTCTTTGGGGGCAGACTGGAGTTTCTCCCACACAGATGGGCTCCTCTTGCCCTGAAACAACCCACTCAGTGACTGACTCTGAGATAAATACATGTACAGCAAAGGCTGGAGGACTTTGTCTGTCTCCAGTTATGTGCTTTTTCCCCCTGAGGCTGTATCTTCCTGGCCATTTTAGACTCATGGCTCATGAACGGGTGTGGTATCGCAGGAGCTCTGGACATCAGATTCTCTTTGGTTCTGGCCTCAATTAAGCTACCAACTCTGTAGTCTTTGGAAAGTTGTTTCTCATTTCAGGTTCTATTTCCTGATCTGGAAAAAAAATGGGTAAGAGTCTATCTGCCACAGTGTCCTTTTGAATTAAGGTTTTAAGAATCATTAAGGATGATTTAATGTAACCAACATATTTTCTGAATGTCAGCAGTGTGCCAAGCACCAGGCTAAGTGCTGGGAATTCACTGGTGAACAAAAATAGGCATGAACTCTGCCTCCTTGAAATTTAGAGTTGGATAGGGGAGATAGAGAACAAACAATTGACTTGAAGCACAGCAACTCCTGGGGAGGAGAGCATAGCATCTTATGGTAGTAGATAGAAAGAAGTTGGTTTTGTTTTGTTTTGTTTAAGATTTTATTTATTTATTTGTGAGAGAGTGAAAAAAGTGAGAAAGTGAGAGAGGGTAAGAAGGAGGCAGAGTGAGAAGAGGGAGAAGCAGGCAGAGTGAGAAGCAGGCTCCCCACAGAGCAGGGAGCCTGATGCGGGACTCAGTTCTAGGACCCTGGGATCATGACTTGAGCCGAGGGCAGACACTTACCCTACTGAGCCACCCAGGCATCCCTATAGTAAGATGTTTTAACCTATTGTTGAAAAGCCATTTTGAGGTAAAATAAAAATGTATTTATTACGCACACAAACACACAAAATCTCTCCTTAGGTGTAGATATTTATGCATGAGTAGAACAGATCACAGGACATCTGATCATTGAGTGAGTCAGAGAACTACATCCTTATAAGGCTTATTGGGCAGGAAGCATCGGGTGGCATGGGAGACCTTGTATGTAGTGGGATGGGACTGCATGCAGGAAGCTTAAGGGAATGCCTAAGTCTACATGAATGTGATAATCTGGTTAATACTTGTAAGCACCAAGAGAGCAGGGCCTCAGTCTTTGTCACTTAACATTGCCTTCCAAACACTCTACTACAATGTCCGGCACATGGCTACTATTTAACAAGTGTTGAACGAATGTGGTGGAAAGGAGATGAAACAGGAGCCAGGTCACAGCAGGATTAGACAACGGGCTAAGCTGTTTGGACTTCATCCTGAGGGCAAAGAGGAGTCCTGGAAGCCTTTGGAGAAAGATCATAAACATGGCCAGAGTGGCACTTTGGAAAGAAAGAATTTTTCTAAATGTCCTGATCATAGCTTCTTTTTTTTTTTTAAAGATTTTATTTATTTATTTGTCAGATAGAGAGCGCAGGAGCGAGCACAGGCAGACAGAGTGGCAGGCAGAGGCAGAGGGAGAAGCAGGCTTCCTGCCGAGCAAGGAGCCCAATGTGGGACTCGATCCCAGGACGCTGGGATCATGACCTGAGCCGAAGGCAGCTGCTTAACCAACGGAGCCTGGTCATAGTTTCTGAACTTCTTGTTGGATCTTTTCTCATGCTTCCCTGTGCTTAGCCTGGTCCCATGCCCAGAGAAAAGTACTCAGGGAGTGTTTGGGACACAAATGAATGGATGAGTGAACAAACAAAGGCACAACAACAAAAATGGCTGCACAGATAGGGAGCATAGCGCCCAGCAGGGGCTCAAGATAAGTCTCCATGAGGTTTGAAATCTCACACTGTGTTGTTTATTACCACGTGACACTGTGTACAATACTCAATTGTTGTTGTTGTTGGCTTTTTAAGTTTTTACTTTCATTCCAGTCAATTAACATCAGTGTTATATTAGGTTTGAGTGTACATTGTAGTGATGCTTCACCCAGTGCTCATCACATTAAGTCTTCTCCTTAATCCCCATCACCCATTTACCACCCCTGCTCCCCACACACTCCCCTCCCCTCTGGTAAAACCATCAGCTTGTTCTCTGTAATTAAAAGTCCATTTCTGGGACGCCTGGGTGGCTCAGTTGGTTAAGCGGCTGCCTTCGGCTCAGGTCATGATCCCAGCGTCCTGGGATCGAGTCCCACATCGGGCTCCTTGCTCAGCAGGGAGCCTATTTCTCCCTCTGCCTCTGCCTGCCTCTTTGTCTGCCTGTGCTGGCTCTCTCTCTCTCTAACAAATAAATAAATAAAATCTTTAAAAAAAAAGTCCATTTCTTTCTTTCTTTTTCTTATTTTATTTTATTTTGTTTTGTTTTATTTTAGATTTTATGCACTTGAGATAGAGAGTAAGAGCATAAGCCGCGAGACAGAGGGAGAGGGAGAAACAGGCTCCCCACTGAGCAGGGAGCTGACAAGGGCCTCCATCCCAGGGTCCTGGCCTCATGAGTTGAACTGAAGGCAGACACTTAACCGACTAAGCCACTCAGGCACCCCTGTCTCTTTATATTTTATTTTATTTGAGAGAGAGAGAGAGAGTGAGCAACTCATGAGTTAGAGGGAGGGGCAGAGGGAGAGGGAGAAGCATACTCCCTGCTAAGCAGGGAGCCCAATGCAGGGCTCCATCCCAGGACCCTGAGATCATGACCTGAGGTAAAGGCAGAGTCTTAGCCAGCTCAGCCACCCAGGTGCCCCAAGAGTCCCTTTCTTGATTTCTCTTTTTTCCCTTTGCTTGTTTTTTTGTTTCTTAAATTCTACATATGAGTGAAATCATGGTAGTTGTCTTTCTCTGACTTATTTTTCTTGGCATTATACCTTCTAGTTCCATCCATGTCACTGGAAATGGCAAGATTTCATTCTTTTTTGTAGATGAGTAATATTCCATTATATGTATATACTGCGACTTCCATTCATCAATTTGTGGACACTTGGGATGCTCCCACAAGATGGCTATTATAAATAATGTTGCTGTAGACACAGCAGTGCATGTACCTCTCTGAATTCATGCTCTTGTATTCTTTAGGTAAATAACCAGTGGTGAGATTGCTGGACTGTAGGGTAATTCTTCCTTTAACTTTCTGAGGAATATCCCTACTGTCTTTCACAGTGGCTGTACCAGTTTGCATTCCCACCCACTGCACTATTTCAACATTTTTTGTTTGTTTTCTTTCTTCATCTATCTCTTAATTGTGGACATTATATAATGGGTGCTCAATAAATTTTATCTGTTGTTATTTTGTATCATTCCTTTCATGGGGAAGATGCATGATTTTATAGGGAATTTGCAAAGGAGAACCCCTGGACCCCTCTCTCATTCTATGCACAGTTTATAACAGTCTTGTAAATCTTTGAGCTGCCAGAGCCCATGTAAATCAGCCAGTACGACCCCTTTATTTATAGAGGAGATGAGGAAGCCCTGGAGAGCAGGGGATCATCCTAGGTCCTGTGGTGAGTTAGACACAGAACCTGAACCTGAGCCCAGGTCCCTCTGGTTTATGACTCTTCAGTCATATATGGGCAGTGCAGATATCAAAGAAACTCGCTTTACAATTCAAGTATTCTAGTGGTAAAATGGAGCCTTAGGCCCTTAAGTATTCTCAAGGTAAGATGAAATTATTCTTTTAGCTTGTGCAGTACATCATATTGGCTATTCCATTCCTTTTACCCAAAAGGTATTGTGATAATTTTTGTTTTTGTTTTGTTTTCTGCCCACCCCCCCCCCCCCCAGGGAGATGAGTTGTCACAAGAGATGGGACTAGTGAAAATAAAGATAAGATTCATACCAGAGGCTGCTCTTGCTGGTCTCATTAAACTTAAACTCCCCTCAGGGCCCTTGGGCCCCTGCTGTGGATGGATCCAGAGACGGTAACAGACTGCAGGTGAGCTGAGTAAGAAGAGGAGAGGATCACCCCTGAGTGTTGCACAGTGTCAGAGCGAGGACATGCTTAGGGACCAGCTCACTCATCCTTCCCATTTTGCACAGAGATGGGGCAAGATTGGTTCAGATCATGCAATGGGACAGAGCTAAAATCACCTGGATGTGGCACTGCACCAGATAGAGGGTGAAGGGTAGTGTGGCCAAGGATAATATGTGCATGAATGGGGATGTTCTTCTTTGGGGAATGGACCTGATTAAGGTGCAAGATATCCCGAGTTTGGTTTTGGGTATGTTGTGTATGAGATACTGAGAAACATTCAGGTAAAGGTGAACATAGCAACACAGTTGGGTATGAGGACCCAACAAGGGAGGAGATGTGGCCAGGCAATAGGACTCTGAAAGTTAATCAGACAGAAGGTGAAATAGTGCAGGTGTGTTTGGGGCTGAGCCTTGAGCAACCCCTGGCAGCTAACTCTAGGTAAATGAGCTTGAACCTGTGAAAGATATTAAGCAGGAGCCACCTGATGGGACAATAAGAAGGTTGTGGGGGTGAATCAAGCAACCAGGAGATTAGAGCTTCAAGAAGTTAGGGAGTGGTCAACAGATTGACTGGTGTTGTCCAGAGTCACTCTGCTGGTAAAAGGCACAGCCAAAACTTGAGAGCAGATCTGTGAATTGAGAGCAGATCTGTGATTCCAAAAGCCATCCCGTTCCCAAATGCCATATGTTGTAACCCAGCTAGGAGTCGGACTGTATGGTAAAATATCCGTGATTGCAAGCAGAACTGTCCTCTCCCTCTCTGACTCTCTGGCTCCCTAGACCCCAAATGCCCTCAGAAAACACTGAGACTTAACAGAAGGAAGGTCAACCAGCCCTTGAAACTTCTTCTGAGAACACCAAGGCTCCTTTCTGCCAGACTTTCTCCCCTCCCCCACCCCTAGGGAAAGGAGTTTAGCAAAACTGTCCAGCAAAACTTCAATTCACTTATAATTGTTCCACTCCCAGGATTAGAAGGAGTTTTTTTGTTGTTGTTGTTTTTTGGTGGTGGGTTTTCTTTGTTTTTTTCTTTTTTTTGTTTTGTTTTGGTTATTTGTCTCCTTCTAACACCCTCAACTGACGCTTTTACAAAACTGTTATTTTAGGGCTGTTTGGACTTGTTTTCTACATAGCTCTTGTTTTCTATTATTTCTCTTTTTCCAGGGTTCAGACTAATTAAAGGAAGTGTAAATCACACCTCGTTTGCACAAAATACCTTTCATGAGGTCTGGAAGCAATTTAGCTTCTGTTTGCCAAAGATCTTTAGGAAAGAAAAAAAAAATCCCCTTGGTTTAAAAAAGATTAATTTCTTGGTGCCAAAAAACCCCATTAAGTGCACCTCCCATTTCTGGGATCTTTTATGGTTTTCATGTGAAAATGGCAACCAGGGAAAAAAAGAGAGGGAAGACCAGGCTGGCTTTGCAATTACATCTGGCCCTTCTGTGCTTCTAACTCAGCTGTCTGGCAGCAAAGAGCCGATTTAGAACAAGAGTTTGGTCTTGCACAGCATCTCAAGTAAATGGAAGATCTGTCACTGGCTGTCTTTTGCTCCCTTTCCTCCATCCCAGATTCCAGTCACCCCCTCGATCAGCGTTCTTCCTAGGGCCATCCGTCCTTGATTTGGGATGAAGCTTATCAGCAAGCATCTAGAGGAAGGGGCAGAGTTGTCAACTTGGATGCCCCTTGCCTCAGCTATTAGAGACCTCCTTCCTATTCCAATCCCTCTTGCTCCTTCTCCCTGAACCATCTCTGCCTCTTCTTTCCTTTGTATGGTCATCTTTGCTCTGAGAACTGATTCACTGCATTTCTTCTAAGATATTAACATCCTAGAATATGGAACCACAAAGGGGCCCTTGTTGCCTTCTAACATCCTAACTTTACAGGTGATGACCAGTAGAGAGACCAGTTTAGGGAGTTAGAGCCTGACTAGGGCCAGTTAGGGAGACCATTTGTCCATGGACCCCTCTACACCTGTAGCCTAGCAGAGCCAGGCTTAGACCTCCACTCCTGACTCTCAGCCCAATGATCTTTCCAGTCTTTCATTGGGAGAACTCTAAAATAAGATGGTGGGAGAAAAAGTTGTAGGTTTGGAGGAGTGGTATGTGCCTTTTTGCTCACATTAAACCCTGATGATGCTTACATCTGCTACCTTCTCTTAAAATCAGTCATGGGAAAACAAAGATTTGAGCTAGACTCTTGAGGTAGAGGTGGTAAGTTACAGTCGAAAGAGAAAAGCATTTGTAATAGATCCTGTATTCAAGTCTTAGGCCCTTCCATTTCCATGTGGGAGACAATGGGCAAGTGACTTCATCTTTTTAGAAATCAGTTACTCCCTCTATAAAATAGGGATTGTAGTACCACTCCGTTGGGATTGTTAGGACAATTAAATGAGCTGGTGGGTATAATGGACCCATAGGAGGGGATCAATAATTGCAGGCTATGGTTTTTCCAGGTGCTTTCCTTCTTGAGAGTGAATAAAAACCTGTGTATGTGGCCATTTCTTGGCCTCCCCTTCCTCCAAGTGTGGAATGTACTTCCTAAGAAAATAAGTAAATAATAATTCAAAAATATTTGGAACTTGTTAAAGCATGAAATTTCCAGGCTGCTTTTCTGCTGATCTGAACCTTCTGTAATTTTTCTGGGGGGGAGAAATCACTGTGGACAAAAACAACTTTATCCAATAATGTATTACATACTATATTTCCTCAGTTGTATTTGAAAAAAAACCAACATAAAATGTTGATGGAGAAGAAGGTAAGGGGTGGGGAGGAAGGAACAATGGTAATGTACTGGGGGATCAGCATGACAGAGTGGAAGAAAAGTACGGGCTTTGAATTAAAATCCTTGCTCTGGTATGTTCTATCTACATAATTTTAGACACAATTGTCTCTTTACTTTTCTGAGCTCGTGATTTCATGTTTTTACAGTGGGAATCCTAAAGGTCATATCTGTAATGAAAAAATGTACTCAAGCTATTTAAGAGAACTCTTGAAAAGGGGATGTATACAATTGTAGAACAGGCCCTCAAAGTCAGAAGACCAGAGTCTGTGTCCTAGTTCCAATAGTGGCTAGGAGTTACCTTTCTGAGCCTCAGTTTCCCATTAATAAAATTATTTTATTGCCATCATTTCAGAGCACACTGACCCTTAGACTTGGCCCTGTCCTCATCATTGCTCTCCTGGGCTGTTGTAATGTTTTCCTAATTAGTCTTCCTATCTGCATCCATCCTTCCCCTATTACCCTTCTGATTTTCACTTTGTAGTCAGTGGGAATATTCTAAAACCCATCATAATTCTCTTTTGCCTTCAGGCTGAGGTTCTCATCTCTTAGTGTGGTTTATAAGGTTCTCCAAAATTTATCCCTTTTTGTCTCTCCAGCCCCATCTCTCCTCACTTCCCCGATCCAGCCCTGATATCCTTACCTCAGCCATTGCACACTGTAATCCCTCTGCTGAAATACTGTGCCATACCTACCACCTTTTTTAAAAAAAAAATTATTTAAATTTTGCTTAGTTAACATGCAGTGCAATACTGGTTTCTGGAGTAGACTTCAGTGATTCATCACTTACAGTGCTCATCACAACAGCCCTTTTTGCTACTCATCACCCATCTAGCCCATCCTCCCCCACCTCCCTCCAACAACCCTCTGTTTGTTCTCTATCATTAAGAGTCTCCTATGGTTTGTTTCCCTCTCTCTTCCACCCTCCCCCCTACCACCTTCCCACATGTTCATCCGTTTTCCTTCTTAAGTTCCACATTTGAGTGAGGTCGTATGGTATTTGTCTTTCTCTGACTTATTTCACTTAGCATAATATAGTCTAGCTCCATCTACCTTATTTCAAATGGCCAGGTTTCATTATTTTTGATGGCTGAGTTATATTCCATTACACACACACACACACACACACACACACACACACACCACATCTACTTTACCCATTCATCAGTCAATGGACATTTGGACTCTTTCCATAGTTTAGCTGTTGTTGATAATGCTGCTACAAACACTGAGGTGACTGTATCCCTTAAATCTGTACTTTTATATCCTTTGGGTAAATACCTAGTAATGTAATTGCTGGATGATAAGGTAGTTCTATTTTTTAACTCTCTGAGGAGCCTCCATATTGTTTTCCACATTGGATGCACCAATTTGCATTCCCACCAGCAGTGTAAGAGGGCTCCCCTTTCTCTGCATCCTCACCAACACCTGTTGCTTCTTGTGTTGTTTATTTTAGCCATTCTGACAGGTACGAGGTGATATCTCTCCATGGTTTTGATTTATATTTCCCCAATGATAAGGGACATTGAACAAGTTTTCATGTGTCTGTTGGCCATCTGTATGTCTCCTTTGGAGAAATGTCTGTTCATGTCTTCTGTGCATTTCTTGACTGAATTATTTGTTTTTTGAGTGTTGAGTTTGGTAAGTTCTTATAGATTTTGGATGCTAACTCTTTATCAGATAATGTTATTTGAAGATATCTTCTCCCATCCCCTAGATTGCCTTTTAGTTTTGTTGACTGTTTCCAGTAGTTCATTTTTGCTTTTGTTTCCCTTGTCTCTGGCAATGTGTCTAGTAAGAACTTGGTACAACTGAGGTCAAAGAGGTTGCTGCCTATGTTCTCCTCTAGGATTTTGATGGTTTCCTGTCTCACATTTAGGTCTTTCATCCATTTTGAATTCACTTTTGTGTGTGGTGTAAGGAAGTGGTCCAGTTTTCCCAACACCATTTGTTGAGACTGTCTTTTTTCCATTGGATACTCTTCCTTGCTTTGTCGAGATTAGGTGCCCAAATAGTTTTGGGTCCATTTCTGGGTTTCCTATTCTGTTCCATTGCTCTCTGTGTCTGTTTTTATGCCAGTACCATATCCTCTCAACTACAGTTTGTAATACAGCTTTAAGACCAAAATCATCATGCCTCCAGCTTTTCTTTTCTTTTTCTTTTTTTTTAAAGATTTTATTTATTTATTTGACAGACAGAGATCACAAGTAGGCAGAGAGGTAGGCAGAGAGCGGGGGGGAAGCAGGTTCCCCGCTGAGCAGAGAGCCCGATGCAGGGCTCCATCCCAGGACCCCAGGATTCTGCCCTGAGCCGAAGGCAGAGACTTAACCCACTGAGCCACCCAGGTGCCCCATGCTTTTCTTTTTCAAGATTGCTTTGCCTATTGTGGGTCTTTTGTGATACCATACACATTTTAGGATTGTTTGTTCTAGCTCTGTGAAAAATTCACTCCTACCCCTCTTTAAGAGCCCACCCCCAACTTGAAACTGCTTGAGGAACTTCATGTACAAGACCCTAATAACTGGACTTATATCTTAGATCAGTGAAAGCCTCTCTGAACCCCCAATTGCCCATCTATAAAATGAGCATGTTAATTGCTTCTCCATAGGGTTGAAGGAAGAATTAAATGAGACAACCAACATAACTAGCATTGTTTGGCATGGCATATATTAAGTACTTTTCACAGGGTTATTCTTCCCTCTTTTTCTTCTCATTACTTGCCTCCTAGACAGCACCTCCGACTAAGATTCTCACAAGCTTCGTGCTGGACACACAGCACTTTCCTGTGTTTTCCTCTCTTTGGACAATGAGCTGGTTCCTCGAGAGTCCTTGGGTACCTTGCATATGTTCAGATGTCAGATCCCCGCTCCCCCACCTAGTGTCTGTCACTTTGGATGAATTGGTCTGAGCCTCAATCCAACATGTAAAGTGGGAACAATGACGGGGTCTACCTCACAAGGTTGTCAGTGGAATTAGGTAAGAAAATGCTCATAAAGCACTTAGCAGAGCTTCTGGCACGTAGAAGGAACTGGAGCTGTGACTGTTATTCTTTCTGTATCCCTAGTGCCAGGCCCAGAGATGATGCGCCGCTTATTGAAAGGATGAAAGGGCTTTAAAAGCAAGGGGGAGTGTGGGATGAGTTTTCTGCTGGTTTTCAGAGTAGAGTTGGTAACAGATCCAGGGTGGGGCTTACTCTATGTGATTATGGCATCAGGCCAGGGCACTCTTGTTCCCTTGAGCCCTATTCTCTTCCTCTTTTGTTTGAAGCTTGTGAAGGGGATGAGAAGAGGAGAGTGCCCAAATGTTCACCATGGGACAGGCACAGGCACACAGAACCAAAAACATGTGAGGCTTTGGGGCCATCCTTGCCAATGTGCTGTAATCCTGTCCTGAAGCATTTCCTGCATTCCTGCCCCAGCCTAGAATCCTCTTATGTGCCCTCCCCCACCCCGTAGTCAATGCCAACTGACTGGGTCATCGCCCCCTCTATCCTGGCCTTTCTGGGGGCTACCTAAATCATCTGGCCTTTTCTGAGTCTGAGAAAAATCTTCTTTTTGTCTAGAATACCATGGACCTTCATGGTAAACCACCCTGAGTTTGAATTCCAGCTTCCCTACTTACCAGATTTATAATTAGGTCCAATGACTCAATATTTCTGAGCCCCGCTTCTCTTGCCTGTAAAACAGGGACGTTAATCCGCATTCACAAGGTTGTCATGAGGGTTAAATGAAACAATGTAGGTAGGATGCCCAGGCAGCCCCTGACAAATAGTAAGTGCTTCTTAGGGAATTAGTCCCCCTTCCTCTTTGTATTATCTACACTTTCATCCTGGACACTGCTCTGCCCTAGCTTCCTGGATATATATGAGTTCATTTTCTGTAACTGGAAGGGTTCAAAGTGGGGCCAAGTGGCACAGAATTGTTAACCGAGGGTCTGGCCTCAGTCACCTTCTGGGATCTTCCAAACTTAGGATTCTGCTACCCTGTAAAATACTTGCCAGGTTACAAAGGTCAGTGTGCAGACAAGGGGGCTACTCATGCTCATTCTTCTCCCCTTTAGTTCCCCTTGCCTCTTCTTCCCCCTGTGCCCTGAGCTTCTCCCCTTCTAGCATGGCACCAGAGATTTGCCCTTTCAATGGCCAACTACCAGTCTTGTGTCTTTCTGCTGTCCCTCAGGGTCTCACTGTAGAACTTACCCAGTCATATTCTCCTGCCTAGTTTCAACACACATGCTGGTATAGACGGGGAGGCACTTGGTGTTTTAAGGGGGGAAGTGCTTAAGGAATTAGTTTATGGGACCACCTGCAGGACCCGGGGCCCCTGAGCTTTTATGGCAGCCTCTCTCACTCCGTGCCTTTCCTATATGAACAGGGTTAGGAAATCTAGTTAGAGATGTTTTCTCAGCCTAAGACCTCAAATCCAATCTTATATTAGTTTAACAAGTATTTATTGATCACTTGCTGTGTGTCAAGCTAGGTGCTTAGTGGGGATATGCCGGGTGTTTTTTTTTTTTTTAAGATTTTATTTATTTATTTGACAGAAATCACAAGTAGGCAGAGAGGTGAGCAGAGAGAGAGGGGGAAGCAGGCTCTCCACTGAGCATAGAGCCTGATGCGGGGCTCGATCCCAGGACCCTGAGATCGTGACCTGAGCTGAAGGCAGAGGCTTAACCCACTGAGCCACCCAGGCGCCCCTGCCATGTGTTTTCTTGTTTCTCCTCCAGCAATCTCTAAATCAAGACTCAATGAAATGTAGAATTTATGGAAATAACACACAAAAAAGAACTTAAGGTGCTCTGGCCCCTGTCATCTTCCCAGCTTTCTCTCGTCATTCCACTGTAGGGACACTTTACTCAGCTATACCAAAACAGCTGCATTCCCTGAAAGACAGTGTCATATTACCCCTTTCCACCTCTATAGACTTTATCACCCTTCTGAGTTTCTTTCTTTTCTTTTTTTTTTTTCTGGCATTATAGTTTCTAGAATGCTTGGGTGTTTCAAACAGTAGGTTTATGGGTCGCCTGGGTGGCTCAGTGGGTTAAGCCGCTGCCTTCGGCTTAGGTCATGATCCTGGGGTCCTGGGATTGAGTCCCACATCGGACTCTCTGCTCAGCAGGGAGCCTGCTTCTCCCTGCCCCCCGCCTGCCTCTCTGCCTGCTTGTGATCTCTGTCTGTCAAATAAATAAATAAAATCTTTAAAAAAAACAGTAGGTTTGTATATTTTATAATCATTAACAAGTTCGTTTCAATTTGGAAAACAAAAAACAAGCCCAGGAAAGTGACACTACTCATAATAAACTCAAATTTCTGAGTTGTGGTTATTTAGAGGGAAGAAGGGGTGTGTTCACCAAGCAGGAGGGTTTAAGAGTAGAGCCCTGTAGATCAGGATAGGATTTGAGTTAAAGGAAGGAAGAAGGAGGGCATTCCAGGTACAAGTGCAAAGGCCAGAAGGGTGGAGCTTATAAATCATGCACAGGGGCACAGAGACAAACCAAGGTTAGCTGGAGTGGTTACTGGAAATAATAA
Organism: Taxidea taxus jeffersonii; assembly: GCA_003697995.1. Lineage (NCBI taxonomy): Eukaryota > Metazoa > Chordata > Mammalia > Carnivora > Mustelidae > Taxidea > Taxidea taxus. The sequence goes on from ML105347.1 coordinate 285,120, forward strand.
GGCTTGAGTCTTAAATTGAGGTCACATGCACAGAGCCTTGAGGCCAGACTGGAGTGCTTGATTTTGGTCCTGCACTAAGTAGAGAGCTACTAAAGTTTATTGTGAATGGAATAACACCACTGGACCTGTGCTAGCGTTAGAGGAACAGAGACGTTATTCTGTCATATTAGATTTGATGAATCGTAGGACCTCTACAGATTAGCTTAACTCTCTGTAAAGGGACAGGTGGTCCACACCTAGTATATAGAAACAGGCAAGCATTTAAGCATTAGCCTTGACTTTTTGGAAGGAGAAAAACACTGGTCCCTTTCTCAAGAAGGGACTAGGTTTGTTGGCTTCCTCTGCCTTCCCATCAGACTCAATCCAGGCACACATTTCACAAGCACCTTCCACTGGGATGGGTGAGCTGTTTGTTTAGCTTATCCCAAATGTAGACAAGCTTTCTCTTTGCATAGCTGCAGAAGCTCACCCTCAGGGCTTAGAACACAATTGAGTTGGGGTTGGGGTGGAGTGGGGACAGAATGGGAACAGTTTTGAGCTGGCCAGTTTTGGGTGTACTGCTGACTGCATTTGTGTAAGAGATTTTTCCTAGCCCGGAAAGGTCTCATTCCCCTTTTCCTTGCATCTAACTCAGGGACTGGTAAACTAGGGCCCATGGACTGGCTGCCTGTTTTGCAAATAAAGTTTTATTGGAACACAACCATGTCCATTCATTTATGTATTGTCTATGGCTCTTTTCACATTCCAAGAGCTTTGTCAAGTACTTACAACAGAGATTGCGTGGCTCACATGCAGAAAATATTTACTATGTGGCCCTTTACCTTGAATAAAAAGTTGATGGCCTCTGATCTAGCCAAGCCTTCTCCATCCTTCAAAGCACAATTTAAATTCACCTCTTCCAGGAAGCTTTCCTTGACCTTCCCAGTTCTCTTTCTTTTCCTTACCTCCCATAGGTGGTGCCAATCGTTATCTAATAATTTTTAGGACTATATTTTTTAAAAAGCTTTTTTTTTGGTTGTTGTTGTTTTGTTTTGTTTTTTAAGAAAGAGAGGAGGAAGGTACAGAGGGAGATGGAAAGAGAGAGTCTTAAGCAGGTCCACATCCAGTGCACAGAGCCCGACCCCAGGCTTGATCTCACAATCCTGAGATCATGACCTGAGCCAAAATTAGGTGTCAGTCACTAGCCAGCTGAGCTACCCAGGTGCCCTTCTTGCACTAACCAGTCTAAATACAAGGTACAGCTCTTGTGGACAAAGACCATGTTTGAAACTTTCTGTCAAGTTGTACTTATATATAAGTCTAGAAGCAACATGGGAGTGTGTGTGTTTTGGAAAGAGACATGTCTGTTTCTAAGTCTTATTTCATCATTGACCGGTGTCATCACTTGGAGCAAGTCAGCTTACCTCCTGGAGCCAGTCTTCTCATCTGTAATTTAGCATGATAACATAGTACTTACCTACCCAAGTCACTTTAAAATCCAAAGAAATAAACTAAAACAAACATTTAAAAAAACCAAAGTACATGATTATTACAGCAAGTGGGAATTTAGTAGTAATTGACTTATGCTACCTGGGATATTGCTTTGCCAGTTTGTACATATACATTTTTCTGAATTTCTAGGAAAGAAAAAAATTCTATTATTTATGTACTTTGAGAAGCATTATATGCATCTCCCCCTTTTTCAGAAATTTGTAAGATACATTATCATATTAAAGGCTCTGAGAAAATATGTGGGGAAGAAATCTGTTGAACTTTATTTAAACCTGTCTTTTTCATTCATTCATTCATTCATTCATTCATTCATTCATTTACAGACTGCTAGCAAGTTGAGGGGCAGAGGGCAAGGGAGAGAGAATCTCAAGCAGGCTTCATGCAGAGCATGGAGCCCAATGCAGGGCTCAGTCTCAGGACCCTGAGATCATGACCTTAGCCCACATCAAAAGTCAGATACTTAATCAACTGAGTCACCCAGGCATCCCTAACCCTCAAATATATTTTACTACACCTTGAAATAACTATTAATATCTCATGAGAAGTAATGTTCTGAAAAACACACTTTAGGCTGATTGGGCTATGTAGTCCTTAGGTCCTCCTGCAACCTTCTCATACTGAGTTTATAGGAATGACCATTGCTTATCAGCATCCTTTTAATCACCAGCAGGAGGAATGCAGTGAAAATTCTTGTTTTTGTGTGAAATAATGCCCTTTAGATCTGTCTGTTCTCTAAGTCAAGAAGTAGTAAATATGCCTGCCCCCAAACCCCAGGGATATTTGCCACAAAAGCTGTTGGAGAATTCTCCATTTTGGTGTGGATATGTATGTTCGTGCATGCATGCCCACATGTGAGCACGTGGCTCCTTTATCTTCCTGTTGAGGTTCTTATTATCACATACCTAGGGCATTGCAAGTCCTGGGTGCATCCGTGACTATTCCCTTTTCTTCCACTAAGTGTAACCCTCTCACAAGGGTGTCTTTCCTTATATTCAACTTCCTTATGTTCACGCCACTGGAAACTTTTCAGTGTTTATCCTGTACCATTAGCCTCTCTCTCCGTCCTTCGGCAACAGAATCTCTGGGTTTCAACCTCGGGTCCTGTTATAAAGAAGAAATTGAACCCTTGGGAAATTATTCCTAGGAAAGTGGGGGAAGCATGAAGTTATCAATTAAGTATAGGTTTGAGATTCTTACCTGCTTGAATATAAATTGGAAATAGCTATTACTTTCACCAGTAAGGGCCAGCACACATTTTCCAGTCCTGTTTCAGTGGGACTGTGACCTGCCGTAGGTGGTCAAGGAAGTCTTTGCCATCTACTCAGGATGCGTCTGGTGTGTACCCATGTCTCAGCACACTTAATAACATCCTCTTTCTTTCAATATCAAGTGTCTTTGTTTGAATGAGAAATTATATGGGCATACCCTCTTCTAAGGCCCTTTATTAACGGGGCTGGAAGTCTCTTGGCGGTGATCTGGAAAGGGAAGATGAAGCCCCAGTTGCAAGGGACAGTCGGGGCCCACATGGCCAACAGAGGGCGCTCCCACACCGCACAACACTGGAGTCTGGGGCTCTGGGCAGGCCCCGGGAGAAGGTGGCCAGCTGACCTTTCTCCAGGCTGTTCTCGGGTTGCCAGAGCAGCGGAGGTGTCAGCTGAGACCGGTCACAGCCTAGGGAGGAGAAGGGAGGGAGGGAGGCTGGGGCACCCGAAGGGGAGGAAGAGCTGGCGGGGGAAACACAGACACGTTTCACAGAGACAGGGACACAGAGAAGCACGCAGTACATGCACATTGTAACTCCAAACAGCACATACAACACCCCGCATGCACATAACATACAACCAAGAGATTTTTCAGCAACACACAAGGTGCAGGGCCACAACATGAATGCCGTTCATCCCACACAAGTACCCGCAATACAAGTCATCTCGCCTGTCAGAGCAACAACAGAGATAACACACAGACACACACATATGTGTAAACACATTGCCCCACAGGGACTTGCAAGCCATGTACACTATACACAAAGCAGATAACAAAGACATACACGGTAAGCACGCAGTCACACACAGTGTACCACACACACAGTGGACCGCAGCACGTACAGAGACACACAGCTTGGGGATGGCCCACCACGCGCAACAGACACTGCCAGAGGCGTATCACAGATAAGCAACAGAAACATACGAGATGCATAGACGTTGCTGGCTCCCCACAGGCATACTGCAAAGGCATACATTATGTGCCACATGCCGCTTCGATCCACCCAACGCAGGCAGGCACACATAACACGTGACAGGTCATCCGCTCGCACAGCACGCACCCCGCAACACACACACGTGCACTGTGTGGGCACGGGTCCGCATACATCAGAAGCACTTGGAATTCGTGAAAGTCTAAGAGCAAGCAGAGGGAAGCCAGTATAGGGTGGAAGAAGAAAGAGAGGGTTGAGGAAGATGGAAATGAGGACAGTGAAATAAGACAGAGTGAGGAGCTGACCTAGGGGAGGAGGGCCCAGATCTGGTCCTCAGCTTGGCCTCCTGTCCCCTCTCTCCTCTCGTCACTATAGCAGAGAGAGAGCTGGTTGGGGGTGGCACCTGTGGGGAGGCTATACAGATGTGGTGTCTGCAGTGGGGGCAGGTGGTGCCAGGAGAGTGAGCCACCAGCCTGGGGCCAGGGCTGGGGCCTCAGTCCCCAATAGGGTACCAGACGCTCTCATTTAATCCTGCTCTAGGCATCGTCTGCAGTCCACAGTCTGACTTTCCCCAGGCCACAGCATCGCAAAGAAACTATTTCTCAAACTCTCAGGATATATTCTATTCTCTTTTTTAAAGTGTACTTTTTAAAAAATAAGTGGGGAAAACTGAAGTGAAATCTCAGACGGGTTGTGTGCCTCCAGAGAAGATGGGGAAGGTCAGGAAGGTAAAGGACTCGGCAAAGCTTGCTTATTATGTAACTAAGCAAATAAAGCTCTCTTCTTGGAATCATAGGATTTTCAGTGAAACAGATTCTGATCAGCAAACCTTCTTGAGCAACTATCCCGGTCCAGACAAACGCAGGGCGCTGGAGTATAGAAATAAGAGACTCCAAACCCACCTTCCAAAATATAGTCGAATGAGGGATAGAGATCTAGAATGTAAAACTTTTAAAACAAAGGGCAAAAGATTGCATTGATATATAGAGTGTGATTCTTTTTATATTGATAAGGGAAGGGGGTCAAGGGTGTGACCCCTTAATGGAAAGCCTACTACATGTACTGTGCTGGGCACCGTATGCCTGTTATCTCAGTTAAAGCTCACAAAACAAACTATGGAAATTAGGGACTAACAGCTCATGCTGCAGATGAAGAAGCCAAGACTGAAAATGTGAAGCCACCTGCCCAAAGCAACACAGTTAGGAATTTCAGATTCAAACCAAGCAGTCTGACTTCAAAGCCCCTGTCTTTTCTACTCATGGTAATAATTAAGTATTTCCTCTGGCTTTTCAGATCTTGAGCAAGAGCCAAAAGGAAAGACAGAGAGACAGTCACAGCAAAAAGACTGAGTTAGATGGCATGAGGGCACACTTTGGACTCTCCTGCCAGTAAGAGGAATCCCAGGTGTTGTGACATTCTTGTTCATTCCCCAAGGGCCTCCATCCCCCAGTGTCTGGGCCAGGCACCAGGTCTCAACATGGGTGCTGCCATGCTGGGTCCCACAGTTCCCATCATTGTGCTGCCTACTGTATGTGAGTTGGGTGTCAGGGATGGATCTCTGGCTTCTTGGGTGTCTGTAGGTCGAGAAAAGAAGAAATGGTGGGAAAATTTGTGAGCCCGAATGTGGATTGAGGCTGAAATAGATCAGAAGTCCGTTCTCCAGTTTGCATGATCTGGAGTATGTATTTCTTTTTCATATTGTTATGTATCTGTTGTGGGTTATCAGATAGCAGCAGGGGTGGAAAGAACATTTGGGATCCACTGGTCATTTTACAGGTAGAAATGCTGAATTCTGGTAACACACCTTAATTATTATTGCTGTATTTTGGTGAATAATATTAACAACTGTTTATTAAATACTTAATGTCATCCTAACTGAACATAATAATAAAAAAAGAAAGTAACAATTACTAAATAACTAAAAACAAATAAAAATAAAAAATAAAAAAGTACTTAATGTCCTGCCAGGTGGTGCACTAAGCATTTTGCATGTGTTGTTTCATCAAATACTCACTGTGCCACAGTAAGTATTTGTCATTTTCACACACAAGCAAACCAAGGCTCAGAGACATGCAGTGGCCTACCAAGGGTTGCATAGTTAGCCAGTGACAGCATTGAGATGCAAACCAGGCCTGTCTGACTCCTAGTCACTCCCAATTGCTCTGGTCTATGACCTTCCTGACCAATATGGAAACACAGTCAGGAGCAGTTACCTCTGATTTAGAGAGATAAGACTCTCTAAGAGTCTTCTCTAAGAGAAGAAGACTATCATGTCAAGGTCAACAGAGCTTATTAGCAAGACTCAGAGCCCCTAACTTGTCTCCTCCCTTCCTACTGCTCTCTGGATTGGTAAAGGAGTAGATGTCAGGGTCAAAAAAGGTCTCACCTTGTCTATAAAGGATCTTTTTGACATAGTAGAAAGTGGAATCTGCCCCGCGCCCTCCCCACCCCGGTTCCTAGATCTCTTTAGCATATCACCTAGCTACTATCTTCCAGTTGGCTCCTTTGGGAAGGGGGGACCCTCTACCCCTTGAATCTTGCCTGGCTCCATTTGGTCGGACTTCTATTCCATCTTAGGTGGTATTACCTGTCTTCATTTGCAAGCACTATGTGGTGGTTGGCCCTATGTTCAGAGGGCAGCCAGACTCACTCTGATGAAGTAACTGGTCCAGAGTCTTCCCTCAAAGGCTATGTGTGCTGAGAATGGCTGACTGACTGGTAAAGCCAGGAGGCCATAGTGTTCAATTATTGTTTATTCTGGTAGGATCTCTTACTCAGCAAGGGGATTTACACTGGGATTATCCAGCTGTGTCTGCTGAGATTTGGCTGCAGACTCCCAATTCCCAGGATGGGGAGGTCAGTAGCTGCTTTTGTTCTCAAATATATTTAATTTTCCTTCTAGCTATTCCTGGTCTTTTGTCTACTTAGCATAAAACATCTCCAAAACTTCTTTCATGTGATGAGTTCACTGTGGGCTGGTCCACTGGTACAGTCCTATGCTGAAATTCCAAGCATCCTTACCACAGCAGGGAGAGCATCCTTAGTTTGCCATCTGCAAGACATCTCAGAATCTTCCCTTTTCATGTTGTGCATTTCCTAAACTCGGTGCTCATTCAGGAGGGAGAAATGAAAAAGACCATTTTCTGATCTGGGGGACTTCATCTGCATTATTAATGGCATCTAGAGTGGGGTACTTAGACCTTGGTCAAGGGATAAATTACAGGACTACAGTTTCAGCTCCTGCTTTTGTTTGTAGTTCAGTCGTATCTTTAAAGTGGGATGGAACAATGGCCCTAGAGTTCTTGAGAGATACAGTATGTGGTAAAGGCTTAGGAATATGAGCTACCATTTCTGCTATCTCTTTCATTATTGAGGCTCACTTTCTACATCTGTACAAACCTTGGCATGGGAGGTGGTGAAATAAGAAAGTGCTTAGTACGAGCTTGGCAGGTAATAAAGGTTCAGTAACTAGTAACTGGTCTTTATTCCCTCTCTTTGTCCCTCCCAGTCCTTCTTTCCTTCCTTTCTCCCTCCCTCCTTCCATTCTTCTCTCCTTTCTTCTTTCCCTCTCTCCTTCCCTCTGTTTCTTAATTCTTTGATTTCCCTTATGAAGCAATCCCTGCAACACCATCTTCCATTCAGACTTTACAGCTCTCATTCAAACCCCCTCTTACTGGTCTTACTGTCTTCTCTCCTTCAAACCATCTTCCACATCACAACCAGCAAGGTCATCTAAGGCCATTTTCATGTCACAAGTCTTCTCTAAGAATATAGCAAATGACTGCTCCCACCTAGCAGAGTCCACATTTCTTTTTATTTTTTTTAAAAGAGATTTTATTTGTCTATTCATTTGAGAGAGAAGGAGAGAGAGGGCACATGCATGAGTGGGGAGAGGCACAGAGGGAGGGAGAGAGGGGGGGAATCTCAAGCAGACTCCATGCTGAGCTCAGAGCCTGGCATAAGAGCTGGGCACTTAACTGGCTGAGCCACCCAGGCGTGCCTAGCAGAGCCTACACTTTTAGGAACAGTACAGCCCCCCTCATCCGCCTCCTGGACTCATGGAGAAGCTACAGATCCACAAGTTTTCCAGCCCAGGGAGCTGACAGAAACTTCTGGAACAGGCTGTCTACAGGACTCAGGAGTGAACAGAACTGCAGAGGACTATCCAAAGAGGCCCAACAGGGAGACAGAAACTTTGGTGCTCTGGAGCCAGTTTACACTGGGTCCTCAAGACAACTGTGCACATCTCTTTCCAAGTCCATGTTCAATGATGTCACAATGGCAGGGTGAAACTGGTTGTGGTGGAAGTATTTATGCTATTGAGATCAGCTGGTGCTACAAACCAGCACCTTTCCCCATCTCCAGAGAGCCTGTTAAGCATTTACCACACACTACTGAACCTCCATTACATTGGTTGTTCACAAGTCATGTCACCTCTGGTATAAACACTGAGGAGAGCATGTTAGTTCAGGTCATTTGGGAAGCAGATCCTGAGATGGGCTGGAGCAACCAAAGATTTTATTAGGGGAAACACCTGTATGAGAGAAGATGGGCAATTGCTGAAAAGGCTAGGAGAGCTATCAGACTATGGTGCAAAGCTGACCCTTAATGGAAGAGAGAGAGAAGGGAGGTTTAAGTAACATTTGGCAAGGCTGTTGAGAAGTCCTGAAGACCATCTACCATTGGAGGGGGAGTCTTGTGTCTCCTGGGAATGGGCCTCTCACTGGCTGGCAGCAGCCTCTCAGAAATGTGGCCTCAGTGCAGATGTGATGATGGCATTTGGAGCACTCTGACCTGGGATCTTGGTTCACTGAGTCCCCTATAGTTGGATTTCCAAGATTCCTTCCCATTAACATCCCAAGTTAGCTATATACATTCATGTTATTATATCAAATCCCATCTTATCCAGAACACATCATACATCTTTAAAAATATTTTCTAAGCACCTAAGCATTCTGTGCCAAAAATTGTGCTGAGTCTAGGGGATGAAGAAAAGTGAGAAACATGGGCCTTGACCCAAATAGGGGAGACTGCCAAGTAAACAAATATTCAGGATAGTGTAAAAGAAAGAGGATGGTTGAGGAGGCCCTTTAGTAAAGGCCACATAGAAAAAAAAAACTTGATTTGATAATCTTTGAATAAGCCTGGTATTGAGTGGAATGGGAATTCTTGAAGACAGAAAAATCTTCAAAAGCAAAGGCCTCCAGGCATGAAAGAGCATGGAAGGGTCAAGGACTTGTGAGCCACTCAACATGGATTCAGCATAAGATACAAGAGTGGAATTACTGAGAAATGACTCTGGCAAAAGAATCAAGGCCAGGGAAGCCTAAGGAATTAGATACATTTATTAAATTTGTAGAGTACAGGTAAGTGAGGAATATTACAGGCTTTTCATCAAATGCATATTTTAGAATGCTCGCTGGCTATAGTTTGGAGGATGGAGTAGAGGAGTTAAGACTAAAGGCAAGAAGTCAGGTCCATTTGGAGGGAGATGGCAGGCACAGTGAAAGCAGGGAAGGAAAGACAGTCAAGAGACATTTAAGAGATGGGACCTACCCAAATAGATAGATGGCTATTGGATTTGGAAGATTATGAGACCAGAGAGTCTACGATGGTGTCCAAATAGCTATCTTATATTATATGTTCTTTAACTCTTTCTCTGGACCTTCTAGACTATAGTGCTCAAACTTCAGGTTGTCACCCATTAGTGGGTCATGAGAATGAACTTACTGGATTATGGCCAACATTTAAAAAAATGAATATATCATATTACATGTGTAGCAAGGGTCAGTGTTACTTCATAAAGCTTTGTGTCAATCATATATGCATGAATGTGTATAGTTAACTTGGGATGTAAAATACATAAATCACAGTCAAAAAAGTTTGAAAGTTGCTTTTCTAGGCTATGAACTCCTTTAGAGCTGAGCTTGTATCTTATACATCTTGAACTCATGAAATTAGAGAATTGGAGGAGGACTTTGGTCATAACTGGTTTGGAAGTTTATGCCATTGGGACCCCCTGCTCTGCCTCTTTCAGAGGGAAAATGATGCTTGAAGAGGTGAGGTCCAATCTCCAAGATCAAATGAATCTCATAGCATTTACAATACCCAGTTGGATTAAGAGAATGAGGGACCAAAGTATGCCTTTATGAATGAATGAATGAACACTTGAATATAAATTATGTAGTAGCAATATGTGAGTAAATGAATAAAAGAGTAGAGGAATTCATGAATGAATGACTAGATGAATATGTAAATGCATGAAAAACTAAATGGATGAATTAGCAAAAGAAGGAGAAAAAGGTGGGAGGAAATGAGGGAGGGAGAAAGGAAATTCTCAAATCCCCTAACAAACACGATGAGTCTGTAGACTCCCAGCCAAGGAGTGAAGGATTTGTGAATGACCCCAGGCAGGGGACCACAGCCAGTTGGAATTAATCATGTTAATCAGCCCAGAGATCAGCCAAATCTGACCGAGTGATGACGGCCTTGCAGTAGACTTTGTTACGCACCCGTTTATAGGGTGAGATATTAACTGGCTCAGCATGGGGGTAGTCAGGCGCCTGACATCACAAAATGAATGAGGTGTTTGGGGTGGGGAGAGATGGGCTCTACAGCTCTGGTCTGCTGAGTCATCCTCAGCCCTGAAGGCTGCCATGCCATTATTCATTGGGCCCATGACTAGTAGCCGACCAGATCTGTGTACTCTGGGCCACCTCAGAAAGCTGTACATTTAGTTCAGAGTAGAAGTGCATTAAGGTGAAGACCAAGAACCCAAAGAAACATCTGAGATCACAAAAGCTAACCAAGTCTAAGTCATTTTAATGATTTGAATTAGATTTAGGTTTGGATCTGGGCTTTTCTCCTTATTTGCTGTGTGACATTGGGTAAATAACTTTTCTGAGCTTCATTTTACTCATTTATAAAATGAACAAAATATTGGTTTATAGTATTTTTAAAAATACTTATTTATTTTAGAGAGCATGCATGCAAGCCAGAGCAGGGGGAGGGGCAGAAGAAGAGGAAGAGAGAGACTCCCATGCAGACTCTGTGCTCAGCGCAGAGCCAGATGTGGGGATCAGTCTCACAACCCCAAGATCATGACCCAAGCTGAAATCAGATCGGGTGCATAACCAATAAACCACTCAGGCACCTTGATTTTACAGTATTTTTATGATCCATGTACTTTGCAAAGAGTTTATGCTTAATGTTTATTCTCTCCCTGCCATTTTTGTCCTTCAGATTTCCCCACACTTTATTCATTGATCCATTAACTCAACAAATACTTATGGAGTGCTTACTGTATCAGATATTATGTGCTGGGGACACAGCATTGAACTAAGGAAACAAAACCTCTTGCTTTTATAGAGCCAACATTCTGGAGGGTGGGGGTGTCACAATGTCACATAACTCTGGTGTCACCCTCACATATCTCTGTAGAAGAAGAGGGAGTCTGAGAGCAAAAACAAGTAAATAAATATAAGTATATATAATTTATCAGATTTCGGTAAGTGATACTGAAGGGTAAAATAGAAAAAGTGTTAGAATGGGGAGAGGCTACACAATTTTAAATGAGGTGGTCAGAAAAAGGAAACATTTGAGTAAAGGCCTGAAAGACATGAGGAACCTGGAAGAAGAGGGTTTTTGGCAGAGGGAAGAGCAAGTGCAAAGGCCCTGAGGTGGGAGTGTGCCTCCTGTATTTGAGGGATGGCAAGGGAACCATTGTTTGTGTTGCTCTATTTTAAATTCCTTTCTCTGCCACTCTGATGGGAGAATTCTTAATTAATCTTTAGGTCCTAGATCCTTTTCCTAGGCCATCTTAGTAGGGGAAGTGGTCTATAATGGTCTGCTTACATCTTTCCTTCCACTGCAGAATACAGGTTCCATGAAGTCACAGTTCATGTTTTTCTTGTTCATCTCTGTCTCCAACACCAAGATTGCTCTCTGACTCAGAATAGGCACTGAATGAATATTTACCAAGTGCATTATTAAATGGACAAATGGGCCTTCTGAACCTTCCCTGTCATTTCTGCCTAATCAGTGACTCCTCATACATTATCTTTAAGGTCCTGCATAAACTTTGCATTCTCTAAGAAGCATTCTTTTATTGTCAAGGTCATGTTCACCTTTCCTGGACCTCAACTCCATAGAGTCTACACAGGAGAACACTAGTCTGATGGAATTCAAATTAGTGAGCCACATGGAACATGAGAGTTCTGGGGTCAGCTATTTTGGAGAATTGTTGGTTAATCAAATCTAAATGGGTTTCTGTATTCAACTTTTCAGAGACTTTAGTATGATAAGGGTATTTTGAATCTTTGAGGGATTGACAAGGCATGTTTCCTAAATATATTTGACTAAGATATGTACCTTTTCCCAAAGGAGCCATCTTCAGAAACCCTCTCTGGGAAATACTGGATTGAAATTTAGTTGGGCTCTCCCAGCTTTTGGAATATTTTTTGGTTTAACCTCAGCTGACCTCTGTCATTCTAGCTTCATGGCCCAAGGCAGCCACCTTGGTTTTGGTTTCTACCTCCTACTTGCCTGCTGAGAAAAAGGCTGTTCAGGAAGGAGAAATGACCTCAGACTTTAAAATTTTCCTGGCCATAGGGAACCCCTAATGAAGTATAAAGAGTCACAATTACAAGAATTGGGAAAAAGCCAAGGGAATGGAAAGGGGATGACCCAGCCCTGTGGAAGAAGAGGGCATGGCTTTTTCCTTCCTACCCTCCATCGCTGCCTTCTCAAGCAGTCTCAACAATAATAGTTTGGCAGGTCAGACCATGCTGTAAAAATTAAATTACTGGCGGTATGTAGTAGATGCAGTTTGATACCCACAGGGATAGGATTTTTATCTTCACTCCCTGGGGCTGATGGAAGATGCCAACAGGCCCTTCCAGATTCTGACAAGGAGAGTCCTGTGGTTTCTCAGATTCATTTTGTCTGTGTCTTTCTCAAATTCGTTCTTGGTTTCTGTTTTTCTCTTTGGTGGTCTCCCTCATCCCTTAAAGTTGGAATGACTTTTTTCTGTTCTGGAACCTGATAAGCTAAAGTTTAGTAAGCGGAGGATGACAGCTGGTACAGTAGAGAGAAGAGAAAAATGCAACTAATTTTTCCCTCAACTTATTTTGTTTTACTTCAGTTCATTTGAAGTCAACAAACATTTCTTGAACTTCTACCAGCACACCTATAGTAGGCATTAGGGAGACTAAGGTGAATAAATTAGAGCCATTTTTCACAAGAACTTTCCCACCTAATAGGGGAAGACAGAAAGGTGACTGAATGCCTCACAGTGCACTTTGGGCTGGAGGAGAGACAGGAGTATTTGGAGGATTTGTGCTCAAGGGATGGATTTGAAGCAGAGATACTCTCTGTCTCTCTCTTTTAAAGCATTGGTTTTCAACATGTATGATGTCTTCAGACTTATTTTTCCCAAACTCTCTCAGCTCCACTTTTATAAACAACCCAGGATTCATCTAGACACTCTTATGTTCAGTCCTCCCAGCATACCGTTCCTTGTTCTTGTGGCACCTTTCCCTCCTCTTTTCCTTGTCAAACACCAGTCATGATTCCCGGTTGAAATAACTTTATTTTCTCTAAGAAGCTTCCTTATTATCTTCTTTCTCTGCCTCGTGTCTAGGTGCAAATGTCAATACTTAAGTTCTGCGCCTCTAAAACAACCTAAGCTTCCATCAGTGGATGTATGGACAAAGAAAATATGGGATGTGTGTGTGAGTGTGGGTATTGTGTATGTATATATGATACTGGTATGTATAACATATATATCTTTATGCTACATATCCCTTTATACATATTTATAAGGGATATTATTCAGCTTTAAAGGAGAAGAAAATATTTTACAGCAACATGGTTGAACTTTGAGGGCATAATGCTAAGCAAAATAAGTCAGAAAAGACAAATACTTAATGTTCTCACTTACACGTAGAATCTAAAAAAAACTGAACTTGGAAAAATAGAGAGTAGAATGGTGGTTGCCTGGAGCTGGGAGTTGGGAGTTATGGGGAATGGTTGGTCAAAGGTTACAAACATCCAGCTGTAAGATGAGTAACTTCTGGGAATCTTATGTACAGCATGGTAACTATAGTTAACAGTATTGTATTATGTACTGGAAAGTTGTTAAGAGAGTAGATTTTAAAAGTCTTCACCACACACACAAAAAGGTAATTTTGAAGAGGGATAAGGTTGTCAACTAACCTTACTGCATTACTCATTTCACAATATATGAATGTTATCATATCATCACATTGTACACCTTAAACTCCCATATTGCATGTCAATAATGAAGTTTGGGAGAAAAAAAATTATCAATAATTAGCCCCAGGAAACTAAAAGAAGTTCTACAGGAAAAAAAAAATGTCATAATAGTACGCCACCTGGCTCAGCATTTTAAAAAGTTCTATACCTCTAACATAGTATTTATACCTTCACTTATTCCAGAAGTATTTATTAAATGCCCTTTCAGCCCCAGATACATGTTGCTAGAGGTAGAGCTATAAAGGTCAACTAGAAAAAGCATAGCCATTTCCACATGGTGCTTATAGTTTAGTGGGAGACAAAAACATTAATTGAATTATAAAACTAATGCATTAATAAGGAAAAAAATTTCCAAAAAGAAAACTCTCACATACTAAGGTTTTGAGGCTTTGGGAAGCTGGAATGATGGATGAACTCACTGAAGGCTATTGTGGGTAGAGATAGTGAGGGGGAAAAACAAGAAGAGAGGAGGAATAAAGGATGGGGAGGTTCAGATCACTTGGATCTAATGTTAAGACTTTTGGATTTTACTCTAAATATAATGGACATATGGGGAAGACTTTGATGCTTCATAAAGGGCTAGACTTCTTTTTATTTGTCACTGTCTTCCTAGTGACCAGAAAAATGCCAGGCACGAAGGCTCAACAAATGTTTATTGAGTAAATGAATGAGTTAGTGAATTAGTGATATGATCAGATTTTATTTTACAAATATTTGCAATATTTGTAATATTTGCAAATATTACTGTTCTCTTATGTGGAGAATGAATTGCAAGGAAGCAAGAGAGTAGATGTAGATAAACCAAAGGAACACACAGGGATATGTAATTGTAGCCCATGTGGATGTCAGTGGGCTGTGGCAGAATACACACACACACACACAGTGATGAAAAGTAAGGGCATTAGAGCCAGATGGTCCTAAGTTCATATCCCAGTCTTGCTAGCTATTAAGAGCATGACTTTAAATATGTTGGCTTTAGTTTATCAGCAAAATACCTTCTGCACAGCAAAGAAAATAGTCAAAAAACGAAGAGGCAACCCATAAAATGGGAGAAGATATTCGCATATGACACCACAGACAAAGGGCTTGTATCCAAGATCTATAAAGAACTCCTCAAACTCAACACCCCAAAAACAGATAATCGTGTCAGAAAATGGGCAGAAGTCATGAACAGACAGTTCTCCAATGAATGGCTAGCAGACACATGAAAAAAAGTTCATCCTCACTAGCCATCAGGGAGATTCAAATCAAAACCACACTGAGATACCAACTTACACCAGTTAGAATGACCAAAATCAACAAGACAGGAAACAACGTGTGTTGGAGAGGATGTGGAGAAAGGGGAACCCTCTTAAACTATTGATTAGAATGCAAGTTGGTACAGCCACTTTGGAAAACAGTGTGGAGGTTCCTCAAAAAATTAAAAATAGAGCTACCCTATAACCCAGAATTGCACTACTGGGTATTTACCCCAAAGATACAGATGTAGTGAAAAGAAGGTGCATATATACCCCAGTGTTCATAGTAGCAGTGTCCACGATAGCCAAACTGTGGAAAGAGCTGAGATGCCCTTCAGCAGAAGAATGGATAAAGAAGATGTGGTCCATATATACAATGGAATATTACTCAGCCATCAGAAAGGATGAATACCCAACTTTTGCATCAACACGGAGGGGACTAGAGGAGATTATGCTGAGTGAAATAAGTAAAGCAGAGAAAGTCAATTATCATGTGGTTTCAATTATTTGTGGAACATAAGGAATAGCATGGAGGACATTAGGAGAAGAAAAGGAAAAATGAAGGGGAGCAAGTCGGAGTGGGAGACAAACCATGAGAGACTATGAACTCCGGGAAACAAACTGACAGTTTCAGAGGGAAGAGGAGTGGGGGGGATGGGTGAGCCTGGTGATGGGTATTAAGGAGGGCATGGATTGCACAGAGCACTGGATGTTATATGCAAACAAGGAACCATGTAACACTGCATCAAAAACTAATGATGTACTGTGTGGTGACTACCATAACACAATAAAGAAAGTACTGACAATAGTAGTAATTACCTGTTTGATTGTTGTGAGGATTAAATGAGGGAATAAAAGAGCATACAGTGCCTGGCACACATAAATAATTTAGGGAGTAAGAAGGTCAAATGGTATAGAGACCAAGAATATACATTCTGAAATCAGTCTTCCAGGGGGTCAAATTCTGATTCTGTTATAGCTGTGTAACCTTGGACAAAGGTGTGTGACCTTGGACAAAGTTCTTAGGTTCCCTGCAGCTCAGCTTTTTAAATCTGTATACTAGAGAAAATAATAATACAAGTCCATCACCCCTTATCCAGAATTCTTGGTATTAGATGTGTTTCTGGATTCAGACTTTTTTTTTTCCCGAACTTTTAAAAAGCTAGCACAGTGCCTATGTCATATATTTTGTAACATTCTGGGTTCTCAGACAGCAACCCTATAATCAAACTTGCTTTTTCTCTGCAGCTGTATACTTTAGCATGTTAAGTAGAATTAAGAGGAAAAAAGACCATAAACAGTTCACAATTAATTCAGATCAGAATTTTCACCTAAATAAATTGTGGGGCCGTGGGGCGGGTACGGGGGGCGGACAACCCTTGGGTGTGTGCTTGTGCTCCAGCTTGATTCTTAGCAGCAGTAGCATAGGACCTGGCAGAAAGATGTGTTCAGCATGTGTCTGTTGAATTCTCTCTCCCTAAGTTATTTTCTTGTCCATCTGGTCTGATGAGATTTCCAAGGTCTCAGCCTTCTGTATTGGTTTGTGAAATGGAGTAAGGATAGGGCAAAAGACTTATGTCAGAACGAAGGCCTTGTGTGGGGTTTCCAAGGGTCCGTATAAGAGGAACATTTTACACTTGAGAGAGGGGGGCTCTCTGCCAGCCTTACAGGGCTCAGGCCCTTCCACAGGAGGGAAGCTCCTCTGTCCCTGGCTGGCAAGAAAGAGGGTAAGGAGGATGAAATGGTAACTGCATCCCCTACTCCCCAAGTGTAGCCTCCACAAAGGCAACAATCTGTTGTTTATTTTATTGTCTTTGTTTTGTTGACTGGTCTGTTTTGAGCAGCTGCAAGAATGACTGACTCAAAGTAGATACTCAAGAAATTAAATGGAAAACAAATGAATGAGCATTTATTAACTGTCTACCACAAGCCAGGCCATCTTACAGAGTTCATTTGATCCTCCTACCAGTCTTCTGTAGTAGGTAGTACTTTTGTGTTTTACAGCTGAGGAAACTGAGGCCCAGACAAGCTCACATCATCAGGGCCAACATCCTGACCTTAGCCTTGGCTCATTCTACTGTGTCCCACAATAGGAGGTGTCTTGAGAAAGAGAGGATAATTTGGTAACTGGCAGGTGCCTCCCAACAGCCAAAGCAGACCAGGGTGGGTAATGAGGCTCAGGATTGATATGTAGGCTGAGCTGGGTGGTCTGAGAGAGTTCAGCCCAATCAGAACCTTTGGCTTGGTGATGTGAGTTGAGAAGATGTGACTTCCTCAGACCTGATATCCCTGGGCTGCTTCAGTCTGCCTCCCTGAGGTGAGTGTTGGGCCAGAGGAATACCAGGTCATTGGCCTGGTATTGTGACTGTGGGCTCTGATCCTGCTGAGGAATGGCCAGGGCCTTTGCACAGGCTTTGCTCTACAGAAGTGGTGGAGGGAAGCTTCCATGACTCCAGCTCAACCACTCACTCACTGAGTGATCTGGGGCAAGTTATGTTTTGCTTTTCTCTTCATCACAGCTTTAAAAGGGGTGAGTGTATTTACCTTGTGGAGGTATAGGGAGACTCAGAGAAAGTGAATGTAGGGTGATTAGCACAGTTCTGTTAGAGTGCTGAGCTCCTAAATGCCAGCTGCCACCACTACTGCTATTTTTGTCTTGAGAGAGAGAGAGACAGTGCGTATGCATGGGAGCGGGAGTGCGGAGAGGCAGAGAGAGAGGAGAGAGAGAATCCCAAACCATGCAACTAGCCCAGAGCCCCAGATGGGGCTCGATCTCATGAGCCTGAGATCATGACCTGAGCAGAAATCAGGAGTTTAACACTTAAACGACTGAGCCACCCAGGTGCCCTTACTTCTGCTGTTCACATCGCTATTTTATCTGAGTGTGTCCAGCTGGTTCATCATGTCACCTGCAGAATTTGGGACCCAAGATGGGTGGTGGCTGTGTGCAGACATCAGTCTCAGGGCTCTGGGGGGATGCGGATGGTGCCCTTCATCTCAGGCTTTATCACACAGGACATGGCTCATGGTGAGAGTCCAGGACTCATTTGCTAAAAGACTGATCCACAGTGCGGTGGGCACAGTCATTCTGTTCCTGTACTTATGGCTCTTTAATGGGACTTCTGCAAATAAAACACCCAGAAATCCAGCAATGTACATTCAACCATAGTCTCTTGGAATGTAGACAGAGCTTGAAGCGAATGCAAGTTCAGAGCTGTCGAGGAACTAGAGAACAAAATGAGAGGGGCGTGTGTGTTTGTTTTAGTGTTTTGTTTGTCTGTGTCATCACTGTGCCCCTTTCATCCTGGGGGTTGATAATTGCTCAGAGACATAGAAAATATTATGTTTGTTTATATGTACTTAGAAAAAAGTATGGGAAATGCACACCAAGATGGCAACAGTGGTTATTTTGAAGTGGAGTGATTGCAGGTAATTTTAATTTTTTATATCTTTGCTTATATATGCTTCCCACTATTCCAGTAGAGGACCACGCATTACTGAGATGAGTTATGTAGGAACGTGAAGGGACTCAATCTCAGATCCTCCAAATTACAGTCCTTTTTCACTTGTATACCCACCTGGGGTTCCTTTGAGGACAATTTCCAAGTGGCGATGCTCCTGTCTGAATTGAGAGCAGGAAGGGTACAGAGGAAAAATGCTGGCCATCCATGCCTGGACATTGAGGAAGAGGCATAAGAGCAAAAGAAAATGTCATGTACAAGTTTTATTACTTGATACCTATCATGGCTAGTGCTGTAATTATGCTACTGTTCAATCCACCCAAGAGTCTTGCAAAGTTACACATTACTCTTCCCGTCTCGCAGAAAAAGAGACTGACCCTTGGAACATTTACATCAGTTCCCTAAGTCACATACATATCCAGGAAATAGGCATTTAGACACAAAACACTGTGCCTTTTAACCATGACATTGCTGAATTGAACAATGCTTCATCATGGGGGTGTGTATGTGTTACACGTATGCTCTAACTGTCATGTGTATGTGTGTGTACACACTGATGACCTCAGCTTTCTGGGTACTTCCAAAAAAAAAAAAAGGGATAAAGTGGGTAGAAAATCCTTTCAGTGTGTGAAGTTGGTCGTAGTTACAGATTTCCATATAACCCAGCATCATTAACTTACAGTCTGGGACATTTGTGTCATCACTGGACACCCAAAACCGGAGGGAATCTTGGTGACCATCTTCTTCAGTTACCAATCTCCTTGA
Organism: Taxidea taxus jeffersonii; assembly: GCA_003697995.1. Classification (NCBI taxonomy): domain Eukaryota; kingdom Metazoa; phylum Chordata; class Mammalia; order Carnivora; family Mustelidae; genus Taxidea; species Taxidea taxus. Next base: position 304,544 of record ML105347.1, read on the forward strand.
TTTATTTCTTTCTGGATTTCTCAGGTTTTTTTTTTCTTTTTTCTTTAGTTTTTGATCTCTCTGTCTCTCCTTCCCTTCCCACCTTTTCTCCTTCTCCCCTTCCTCCTCCTTTTATTTTTTTAAAGATTTTTTATTTATTTATTTGACACACAGAGAGAGATCACAAGGAGGCAGAGAGGCAGGCAGAGAGAGGAAGGGAAGCAAGCTCCCTGCTGAGCAGAGAGCCCGATGCGGGGCTCAATCCCAGGACCCTGAGATCATGACCTGAGCCGAAGGCAGAGACTTTAACCCACTGAGCCACCCAGGCACCCCCTCCTCCTTTTAGTAGCAGCAGAACCCTTCCTTAAACACAACTTAGGAAGGCCCAATATACAAAACCACATGTAAGCAGGGGCTTGGGGCCAACAGGCTGCCACTTCCTCCTCAGCTGCCCTGGGCACTTCTCAAGTCCGTAGGACTTAAAGGTCATAGATCTAGACCCCCATGCTTGCCACCAGAAAGGAAACTCCAGACCAGGGAGGCAGAGACACTTCTCCAGCTCTCTCCGAAACTTCTCAGCAGAGATGAGGTGGGACTTGAGCGCTGGCTCACCCCAGAGCTCTCTTCACCACACGTCATTGCAATTATTATTCCAATTTTCTGTTTTTTTCCTGCCGGAAGGTAAAGTACTTGGAGGGCAGAGGCAGCATCGAACTGTCCCCCGCTGTCCTCTCAGTACCTAGCTCTGAGCCTCACAGCTGGGAGGTGTCGAGTTCGGTGTTGCTGAGTAGATGATCTGAAGGACGATTTCGCCCAGTGCTGCCAGGCTGTGCATTTGTGATGTGCCCACTGGGGGGGTCGATGTACTTACGGAACTGGCGGCCCCCAGCTCAAGATGCTACTTATCCTGAGTAATAGTAATTCATCCCTCCCTAAGCTCTCACACCCTGAGGCCTCTCCTCATTCCATAACCAGCTGCCTCTGTCATTCAGTGTCAGATCCAGGATTGGGATTTTTTTTTTTTTTAATTCAGGTGACTATGTTTATTGTTTGGTGAACGTTAAATCTTTGGAGAAATCCATCCCCTTTCTTTTCTCCTCCTCCTCCAGAGCACCATCCAGTACCTTTCGCTGAGGTCAGCTCCAGCCAGAGGTCTTGGTGAACTCTGATGGCCTGGGAAGTAGGGGGGAGTGGGAAGCAGAATATACTGAGTGGGGAGGAGAGAACCCTCCCCCATCCCACTGAAACCTATTCTCTGCAGTTTGGGGTTGTCCTGGTTTTACCCGCTTACTCTGCTGTATTTCAAATTGAGTCCGGGTGGCTGGTGCAGGAGAAGGGTCTGTATCCGGGCCCCTGACTGGCCTTGGCTCTGAGACTCCAGCTGTGCATGAGTGGGCCAGCCTGTGCAGCTGGCCTTGCCTCTCTTCTTGGCCAGGGAGTAGAAAGGCCCAGGCCAGGGAGCTCAGAGAAATCACAGGGCCTCAACCACTTGCTGGGATGGCCTCTGGGCAGCTGGGGGCCATTTTCTGTGGCCTCCAATGTTAAGGAGCCCTATATTCTTCCCAGGGCCTCTGTAGCCCTTCTTCTCTCCCATATGGGCAACTGCTTGAGGAGAACAGATGCTCCTGAACATCCCGGGTATTGCTTTATTTATACAAATTCATTTTCCAGGAAACTAAAACCTGGTTTCCCTGAACACCAAAGTTCATTTGATCCCCTTCAGAAAGTCCTGGGTGGCAGTTTCAGAGTTCGAAGCGCTCCTATAATCTCAGAGTTTCCCTCCTTGAAGGACCCTAGAAAATAACCAAGTACACTTTCTCCCAGCCCTTATTTGAGCGCCGCCTTCACAGTTTTGTCATACCTGTGATATTAGTAACCTGATGTGCTCTTCTTGAAATTGACTCCTTTCTTTTTGTTATTATTTTTATTTTGGTTAAATCAATGATTTCAAAATGGAAATTTATGTCACTACCAGTAAATGGAAAACCAGGATTACATGCCATAAATAGAAGCTAACTCTAAAAATCAATATAGTGAAAACAAAACAATTTTATATTAATTCTGGACAGATGGCATTGCCTCTAGAAGGTTCTGAGCTAGAGGCTTGTTCTTTTAAAGAAGGGAGGTTGCCACATGTTACAGAATTGTCAAAAGAACATCAGTATGAAACCAAGCCATGCTCTGTGACTGAATTAAAAGGACTGAAAGAAAACTTAAAAAAAATTTTTTTTTCCATTAAGTGATTTAATTCGGGTATGTCCCATGCTTTGGTAAACACCCGTGTAACCCAGTAGAAAGGTTTCAACCAAGAAAGCCACTGGCTGCCAATCACACAGTAAGTCTGTGACAATGGCAGGACTAGATCCAGGACCGTGGACTCCAAAGTAGGTTTTCCACTGAAGGAAACGATGAAGGGAATGATTCACTTTTCAGGAACAAGACCTTACTGGGTAAGGATTTTGTCAAGAAAAAGTTTATGTCATTTTTTTTTCCCCGCCTCACCACTCTGTGTCTGTGGTATTAAGATAGGTATTAGGTTTTCAGCATCCTGGTTATTACTGCATATTTTTCTACCCTATTTAAGAAATGGAATTAAGTGATTATTTTAGTGAGAAGGTAATTTGTGCTAAATTACAAAATCTTGAGAGTAGATCAGTCACAAGCATGCTGAACTCTGACAATAGTTTAATCATTCCTTCACGCATCATTCAGTGCTCTGGAGCAACTTACACTTTTAAAGATTTTATTTATTTATTTGACACACAGAGAAAGATCACAAGTAGGCAGAGAGGCAGGCAGAGAGAGAGGAGGAAGCAGGCTCCCCACCGAGCAGAGAGCCCAACGCGGGACTCGATTCCAGGACCCTGAGATCATGACCTGAGCTGAAGGCAGAAGCTTTAACCCACTGAACCACCCAGGTGCCCACAACTTACACTTTTAGATATGTCCATCTATCCCTAGTAGAATACCCTTTTCTTATCAACCTCCTTGATTTCTTTCTTTCTTGACTTCTCAATTTCCTTTTTTCTTTCGTTTTTGATATCTCTCTCTATTCCTCCCTCCCCTCCTTTTCTCCCCTGCCCTTCCTTGTCCTTTTATTTTATTTTACTTTATTTAATTTCATTTTATTTTAGAGAGTGAGAGCACCAGCAGGGTAAGAGGCAGAGGGAGAGAGAGAGAGAGAGATTGAGAGAGAGAGTCTTAAGCAGGCTCCATGCCTAGCACAGAGGCCAACACGGGGCTCAATCCCACGACACTGAGATCATGACCTGAGCCAAAATCAAGAGTCAGGCGCTTAACAGACTGAGCCACCCAAGTCCCCCGACAACCTCCTTCTAATACCAGCAGAACCTTTCCTTAAAACATAACTTAGAAAAGCTTGATGCACAAAACTAAACGTAAGTAGGGGCTTAGGTGTTCGGTTTTCCACAGTAACTTTCTAAACTTGAACTTCTGCTCAAGGTCAAGGAACAGAGAGACAAATTTATTCCAACTTTGATTTCCCCAGGTTTTCTGAAGAGAAGGAGGAAAGGCGGTAACTTTTGTTGAGTGCCCAGCACTGTGCTCTGTCTCAGGCATGGAGCAGTGGAGGGCCAGCTGAAGCCCTCTGCCCAAGTCACAGAGGCCTGGGCAGGTAGCAATTCGACTTGGGCTCAGGTCTTTTCTATTCCAAAGCCAGCGTTCTTTTTGCTGCATTGCAGAGCTCTGTGCTGGTAAGCATTTTGAGAACAGTTTTGCTTTTTTTTTGTTTTGTTTTGTTGTTATTTTTTTTTCTCACGTGCTCTTCATTTCTCGGGGCCTAACACTGTGCCTTACACATAGTTGCTGCACAGTACATATGTGCTGAGGAAAATGATGATATAACAGATGGGAGAAGCTGAGGCCCAGAAGAGAAAAGTGAAGGAAAATGAGCCCAGACCCTTGGCCCCATGCTGTCTGCACTTCACAGTCTTACCTTGTAGATAAACGCCGTAAACATCTAAAGTTGCATCCTTCATATTTATTCTTAATTGTGGAACTAAAGTGAACTGAGGTAAGACTGATTATTGATCCGTCTTGTTTTAGAGTCAAAGGTAGACTCCCTGGCCTCTTCCCTGGCATGTCTGTAGATTTGTAGACCTTTAAAAAAAAAGAAAGATATGAAACAAAAAAGCAAAGAGAGGGAGGAAAAACTTGTTCTTCAGGAGGGGGATTTGCCTAACCAGGCCTCAGACATCTCTTAAGACTGTTAGCCAGGGGGATCCCTCAAACCCTCCCTGTGTTACTTAGCTCCATTCTCTGACCCTGCCTCAGTCTTCTCTATACCGGGCCCCTTGCTTTCAGCCCTAATGCTCCTCCCCTCCAGCAAACTTTTCCCATTCTTGTCATGATGCAAATAATTTCATGCATTTCCATAGAAACCTGAAAGATCCCAAAGGCCCTTGACTTTCCTATAGAGGCTGGGTATGTTCATTTGCTGTAGCCATGGTGCCTTAGACCAGAGTTGCTGGACCCAAACTTAGTCCCAGGTGATATCAAGTTTCAGGGTGCCAGGCCTTGGATCTTCTTCATCTTTCCTGTGACCCCTGAATTGGGTTTATCAACCCAGCACACACAGCAGAACCACTCAGCTGGAGGAACACTAGTGTGGAGGTTGGTCACAAGGATCCCAGTGCTCGTTCTGCTGTGGCTGTGTGGCTCCCGTGAGTCTCCCTCTTTCTCTCATACTCAAGATAAGGAGTTTGAACTAGATCAGTGGTTTCCCAAACTGTTATTAGAACTTGAGGGGTACTTTGAAGCACCTCAAGAACCCCTGAGGGAGGCAAATTAGAACAGAGAGGAAATTGTACCCACTCACCTCCTGCTACTAGCAAGAGAGCCTGACCTTAACCTGGTGGGTTTCCCCATAAGGTCTTATTAGGAATAAGTGCTTTTCTGTTTAAGTAAAGGAGTTTGAAAAACACTCCTTTTTTTTTTTTCCTAAACTCACTTTCTACTGAGATAAACACTCATCCTCCCCCAACACACAAATACCCCCAAAGAAAAGAAGTGAAAATGAACAAAACACACGATTTCCCTAATAATATGCCTATTTTAGATGGATTAAGGGAGGCATTGGATGGAAGTTGGTTAAGAAATTGCTTTGATCATTCACCTACGCCTTCACACATCCCACGATGGAAGATTCTTAGGATCTTTGCTGTTATAGGAGTTCAGTGGGCCAGCTCTGGCCTCTGGGAGCTGCTGAAGAAAGGGAGCAAAGTCTCTGTGGATGCTTTTGTTTCTCTAAAATTTGTTGCAATAAGGTGCATATGTAAACATGCATATATATGTTATGTGCATGTGTTTGTGTGTGTATGTATGTGTGCACATGTATGTGTACACACATATATACATGTGTACATTATCTGTGTGTACACCTATGTAAATGTATGTGTATATGTGTATGCATAACATATAGGTACAATATGGCAAGCTATTTTAAAATTTGTTGGCCATATCTTTATGGACAGAGCTTTAAACTTGGTTAGACGCCATCTTTCCTTTCTCTGAATCCCCCAGTAATTCTCCACAGCTCCTCTAGTTTCCTGAGAATCTGAGAGGAGAAGATCCTGCTCCCTTGCTCCCATCTTGATCTTACCCCCCATGCTCCTCTCCATTCTCACTGAACTGTGGTGCTCCTGGGAGAAAGAAGGACTAAACTAGAGTTACGGCAGTGAGGATGGAGAGGGCAGGGACACTGAGAGGTAGAATCCACAGGACAACGCAGGTGGCAGCAGTAGTAGTGATGGTGATGGTGAGGGGTGTGTGTGTGTGTGTGTGTGTGTGTGTGTGTGTGTGTGTGTGTGTGTCTTTCAGTAAAGGGCTGCTGGAACAGAAGACTGAATGGGAAGAGTGGATCTAGACATTGAAGGTTGAGCCAGGATCACTGCTTATGTGGAGCTTGGGGCCGGTCTCCCAAGAAGAAAGGTATAAAGAAGAAGAAACAACTCTGGAGGAAGGAAACTACAGTAAATGACAGAAATAAGTCCCGAAAGAGTCAAGATATGGGGCTCCAAGGACCTGAAGCCCATAGGTAGAGTCTGGCCTTACTGAGGTGGAGGGCATCATACTCTTTTCCTCTAGTCCAGGCCCAGATGAAACGGGATGAGAGAAGAAAGGGAAGGAAGTATACATATTGATTTAAACAATGTTCTCACTAAAAGATAATTCTGAGTGGAGGGCAGGCTAGGCTGGGAAGAGAGAGAGATGGTTTAGGTCAGAGCATGGGCTAAAGTGTTTTGTAGTGTGTGGTCCATTTATATCAGAATCACCATGGAGAACATGTTAATGCAAATTATAGGATTGACTCCAAAGCTATTGAATCAGAATTTCTGGGAATCTCTATTTTTTACTTGCCCCCCACAAGTGATTCCATGTCTGTTAATGTTTGAGAGTCACCATGATTGAGAATTGACTTGGGATGATGAAACCAAAGAAATGTTTCCCCAAAGGGTTCTGCAGGCCCTTGGAATGCGCCTTCTCCTCTCCCCACTCCACATCCTGGCTTCCTGTGAAAGGCAGGGCAAGCAGGGTTTCCCTGAGTGTGTTTTGCTTCTGTTAGGCTCTAAGTGAGGTCCCATTGTGCCCAAAGGCCGACATCTGCTGACAGTGGGGCCAAGCCTGCTTGTTTTGCTAACAGGCAGCAGAGCCACAGAGCAAGACTAGGCAGCTTAGATGTCAGGAGGGCCCAAGTTCTAATCTGGCCTTGGGCCAAGCTTTCTGACATTAGGTAGACTCTTTCTCCGTTTTAAGGGACAGGAACCTCTGCCCATATCACAGTATTACTAGGAAGAGAGCATTCAATGTTGAGTCTAATGTTTCTTCAGATCTGCCAGCCTGTTTCCTCATCAGTAAAAGAGCTTTACAGCATCCTTACCCTCAGGGTTCATTCTTACGTTCCTCTTTTTCCCCTCTCCTGATCTCCTCACCCACACCACTGCTGGTGATGGGCACAACTACCCTAGGAGGTAAGAACTGACACCTTGTCTTGGAGATGAGCGTGTTGTGACTCAAACACACATAGTGCGGGTGCCTGTCCAAGTCCACTGACACCGAAGTCTGTCCAATGCCACTGTCCAGAGACCTCACATGGACATAATGTGGTCACCTAGGAACTTTCAGTTCTGTGGTCTGATCCAATAGCGCAGGGTGTTACAGAAGAGGGACAGGACACTTGATGTGGAAATGCAGAAAAGGAAGAGAGTGTTTCTGACTGTGGGGATCTTGAGAAGGCCATTGGGAAGGAGTGAAACTAAGACAGGAGTATTTCATGTGAGATTTTTATAAGTTTGGAGTGTGAAGGATGCCTATGGATTCATTAGGACGGGAGAGTGAACACTTGATAAGAAAAGGTATGGAGATAAGACACTTCTATTCATGTTTGAGGGGAATAACTGGCCTTCCAGGTAAAGTTAAAAGTGTGGAGGACTTGAGTAAATCTATCACAGGGCCAGATGTGGGAGGCCTTGACTACCGTGCTAGGTAGGGCATCTCTGGGGAAGGGCACTCCAGTGCAAGTGGGCATGAGAGAAGGGTAGGAGTAGAAAAGGGAAGGAGTAGAAAAGGGTAGGCCTTTTTGGGAGTTTCCCAGGGTCTCCCTGTCCCATCTGTTCCCTACCCTGAGCCAGAAATCTTCCCTGAAGGTTCAAGGCCCTCTCTGCTGGGATCACCTTGCAAAAGAGCATCCGTTCCGCCTGCTGCCTGGATTGAGCAAGAGGCTGGAAGCAGGGTGAGGAAGCGGCAGCTGTGAGTCAGACCGCCCCCACACAGGCTCCAGCCGGGGCCCGGGGCCCCAGCTGGGATTGGAGCTCTTGCCCTGGTTGCATTTGCCGAATGTGCGCTGTACCGCCAAGTGTGGCTCAGAGCTGCCCTGACTCACTGGGAACTCTCGTGCCCCTGCTGCGGCTTTCATTTCACTTTCTTCCTCCTCTACACACCCCCTTCTCCTCCCTTGCCTCCTATTCTTTTATGCCCTTCTCTTCCTTTTAAAATTTGCCCTCCTCTGCCTTTCCTTTCTTACTTGCAGCTTCTTCTCCTCCCTCCTTTGAATCCTTTTATTATCTTTATTGTGGTATTTGTAATGTGACTCAAGAGGCCCAGGTTTAGACTGGGCTACCAGTGACTCACTAGATGGCTTTAGACTTATCCATTCTCTTTGGGGCTCAATTTGCACATCTGCCCAATGAGGCAGTTTGCTTAGATGGAGGTTGAGAGACAAAGAACCATCAGGATTTCTCCTTCTAGAATTCTCTGCATGTACTCCTTCCTCTCTTTCATAGAACAGTTGAATGGCAGAGTTCACAGGGCTTCTTGGAGTTTCCTTAGGGCTGTGGATCTAGACCTTGGGTGCCTGCTGACTTCATCTATTGAGCTTCTGAAACTGTGTTGCCCAGACAGATTTGATGAAAATCTATGGGGGAGAGGCTCAGGAATTATTTTTTAAAAGTGATTCTGTTAAGCAGCCAGGGCAGAGATTTACTGATTTAGAAGAAGCAACTTTTGGTACAGGTGGGGAAACTAAGGTCTAGAGCAAAGACAGGGGCATGTCTGGTGTCACATGGTAAGGCATCGCAGAAAAAAACAGAACCAAGCCTCCCTCTCCCTCCACCCCCTTGGCCTGGACTTTGAATCACCTTAAGCAAATGCCACTGCTTACAGTGGGGCCAGGCAGGAGATCTGCCTTCTAACTCTGCCAGAGCCTGGCTTAGAGGCAAGGCCCAGACACAGCCCCATTAAGCCAGGCGTGCCTTACGGGAATCGGTCCTGGCTCCAGCTTAGAAAACAAACAGAGTACTTTGGTTTTCTTTGGCTCTATCTGCTGGTGGGGGAGCTAGGAGGAGAGCACCTGAGGACGCAGGTTTGCTGCTCTTCTCCCAAGCAAAGTGGGGCTGCCAGCTGGGGAGGATTGGAGACAGGTGGGCAGAGCCACTTTGGGGGTGAGCCAGGCAGTACATGCTTGAGAAGCACCCCACACACGGGCTGATGCCTGAGGGGGAGGATAGAGGGGCTGGGAACCTCAGCTGGGGTGGCAGCTGGAAGTAAGCCCTGCACCTTGACCTGCCTCCAGACCGACCCCTTCTGGTGTATGTGAGCCCTGCTCCTTCCTTCCAGACAGTGGTCATAGCGGGAGAAGGTCTTAGTTGGAATCTTCATTCAAGCCAGCCACTATGGTAAGTTCTTTATCCTCCATATGTCATTCCCATATGTATTCTGCACAGCTTACTGATGTAGGGGTGACTAGTGTGTCCACTTCACAGATCAAGAAGCAACCTCAGAGAGGTGAAGTCTGCCACTGCAGGCATACAGCTCTAAAGATACACAGTAGGTGCAGAACTCTAGGTAGGTCTACCTGCTTGCAAAGCTCAGCCTCTCAGCCAGTGTACAGCACCGCTTTTGTATAAATCAGCACACCTGGGTTTCCGCCTGCACTGCCCTCATGACAGGCTGTGCGTCTTCAGACAAACTGGTGTTTCTGGGCCTCAGTTTGCTTCCTCTGTAAATTGTTGGCTCTGCTTACTTCACATGACTGAAGAGGGGATCAAGTCAGAGGTGGACATGAAAGAAGTTAGTAAACAACAGATATACAAAGTAAGAGATTATTGCTGTTAACACCAAACACAGCTGTGTCCCCACTTGGGGAGCCACCATCACACATACACCTGTCCATACTTGTGACCTTGGCCGTCCCTGGCAACCTCTCGGTTCCCAGGGACTCAGGTGGAGGAGTAAAAGGGGAGTGAGGCAATAAAGGAACCTGTTGATTAAACACCTCACATCCCTCAGATGAAAGCTTCTAGATAAATATCACAGCACCACATAAATAAAAACATAAATGAAATAATATTATCCCAGTCCCCTCCAGCCTGGATGCCTGCAGATGCTTTCATGGAAGGTAAGGGCAGCTAGGTCCAAAAGAGAGTCAGGATGACTAGAGTTCAACTCCTTTCCCTCCCAGGTACTGGCTGCATGACCTAGGGCTGGTTACTTAGCCTCTCTGAGTCTCAGTGTCTTCCTCGAGTTAGGAATAAAATACACCTATCCCCTGCCTGCTGCAATTCAACTAGCTCCTGTACATATCTCTGGTCTAGGATCTGTCACACTAGATACCTCTTGACATGCGTGCCTTCCCCATTCTGCTGCAAAGGTCCTGGCAGTCACTGTGCTCATCTTGATGTGATGGTTATACTCAATGTCAATCCCTTTCTTCTTTCGTTCTCTCCAAGTCACTCCCATCTTCATACCCCCAGGCCAACATTTTGACCCACGCCTGTTTCTCCACTTAGTACATTATTCAGCTGGAACAGAAAGTAGAGACTGCTGCCTTGTTGAGATGTCCAGGATCTCAACTTTCCAGTTGCCTGACTTTGCAAAGTCTTCTTCGATCTCTGAGATCTAGTTTATGCATCTCTGACATGAGGACGGTAACCCTCCTGCGCACCTAAATCCCTGCTAGAAGGTCAGACGTGATTCTACCAGGGAAGATGTTTTGCAAATTGTAAGACATTTGGAAAGTAAGAAGGATTGTTATCTGTACTGGGAAGGCGTGGTCTCTTAACACGGATATATTTGGTTTGGCAGTGTCGTTTCTGCTGGGCTCTGGTACCCTGCCCGTGGAGTCCTTTCACAGCGTCATCTAAGACTGACTATCTTTAACACTTTACCTTTGGGTGACCAGACATCGCCGCTACCCCTGCTCTTCCCAAGTCCTTTTCACTGGTATCTCCCTGCTGACCTCTCCCATACTCCACAGTCAGGGAATCTGAAACACTGCTCATTTGGAAGCCAGGAGACCAGAAGTGGAGTCTTGGCCTTCAGTCTGATATCCCTCTCTCGAACTCGGCTACTTCTAACGACAACTGAAGAGCCTCCAGATGACGGTGCTCATCGGCTCTCACATCGCTAGCACGTTTCCTCCCCAAGGACATAAAACAAGGGATGCGAGTAGCTTTCCTAATGCCACTCGGCAACCATTCGGTGTCGGAACCGTGTCTTACTTATCTCTTCATCTCCACTGCCTGGCACAGTGCCTGGTCTGTACCCTACACTCTGAAAATGTTTGTTGAGTGCCTTCTGACACTTGACTACATGTGAACTTACTTAATTTTTTTCCCTTGCTAAAAATGGGCGATTTTGAAATTGGATTTTAGAAAGATTTAAGTTGTTTATAAAAATCCTTAAACCATGGTTTTCAAATATGTTTCTCAGAGCTTAAGGGATCTGTGGCTAGACCTCAGGGGACCACAAGCTGCGGGGTGGGCTAGCTGATGGGATGGGGGAGGTGTTGCCGATAATCTGATGGCCCCACTCTCACTGGGGTTCATATAGGATGTATGGGTAAGATTTTTTGAAAGGGCGGAGTCTTTTGCTTTGAAGTGTTTGAGAAATGAATGATTTCAGATAATTAGAAGGAATTGGGATATCCTAAATTAGGCACTCATGGTAGAATAGTGGGATACATATGAAGATTCCAATCTGCACTTCATTCTCCAATTTTGGGAGCAGGGCTTTCTGTATAAGTCTTTAGGGTCCTTCCACAAGACGGTATGTAATAGGTACAGAAATCCACTGGCATCAGACCACAGCTTGGGGCTGAAACCTTAGGCCCTCTCAAGCTCTCTGTTTTCTTGAGGATAGCCCATGGCCCCAGGCAGGCGGCCCCCCATGCCAGGTCTGGCATCCCTAGCTGTGAGTTGGCACATCTGAGAGCCTGGCCTAACTCTGGGCCAGAAGCTACTAGTGCAGTCCAAGAACATCGCTGGGAAGCTGGAAGGAACTGTCCCAGAGGCTGCAGAGGAGCACGGCCCATCCATGTTTGTTCAGGCATCCAGGGAGCAGGTAGCTGGGCTAGGAGGAGGCCATTGGCGTTCTCACTAAGGGTCTTCTGGCTCAGATTCCAAAACAAGCTAGGGAGGATGTTTCTGTAGCTGGGAAGAAAGATGGGGGAAATCCCTCTGAGACCTTTTTATGCTCTGTGACTTTTTATATCCTTAAGACAGCCACAGAAATAGCCCTTGGTCTCATCTTCTCTGCCATGGTTCCCACTAATTTGGCTCCTGGAAAATTGCTGTTGTGTTTGCTCCTGTGGTCTAGAGGCCTGGCCCCCCCAGCACTATTCCAAAGTGTGACCTTTCATGTCAAAAGTATAAGGTCTTTGTGTCTGTACCATGTGCCAGCGTAAACTTCTGATACCCCTAAAAATGGACCAACCAAACAACCAAGGACCAGCAATGTGACTGCCAGGTATGTGATAGAACAGTCCAAGTCACTCCAAATCTGTGTAAATAGAGGGACCCCAGCAGTCACCCCTTCCTGTGTTCTGGCATGTGGCAGTGTAGCAAAGTGTCCATAAAAATGGGGGTGGAGGGGCACTGCCTGGGTGGCTCAGTGGGTTAAGGCCTCTGCCTTCGGCTCAGGTTATGATCCCAGGGTCCTGGGATCGAGCCCCACATCGGGCTCCCTGCTCAGTAGGGAGCCTGCTACCCCTCCTCTCTCTCTGCCTGCCTCTCTGCCTACTTGTGATCTCTGTCAAATAAATAAATAAAATCTTTAAAAATAAATGAGGGTGGAGGTGACCATTTCCGAGAAAGACTACCACTCTCCTAAGATACCTGTGTTTTTTTGTCTGTGACAATTTTGATGATAAACTTATTTTTGGAGGGACAGAGGGGTCCTGCCACAGCTGAGTCACTTGATGAGCCATGGAGGGCTACTAGGTTGTCTCCTGTCTCCTTCTCCCAAGTGTCTAGGGGACACCCATTTTTCATGCAGATATCTCACTTCTCCCCCGACGCTGTATTCTCCTTAGTATGACCGCCACACCACAAGTCCTGGGTGGATTCCTCATCAAATATTAGAATGTCCACCATGAAGTGCCATTAGAGAGCTCTGAGTGCAACCGCCTTCCTTTACAAAAGAGGTCTTGTTTGGTAGTTCCTTCCTGTGGGCTTCCAAAGGGAATTTAAAATTGTTAACCCATTCCCTATTCTGTCTGTGATAACTGGATTCTGTCATGTTTTAATGAGGAAAAGATAGTGAGGGATTCGGTCAGCCCCTCCAGGTCATGTGGGCTTTGTGGGAGCAAGGACAAAGTGTGAACTCTAAGTCCTCATCACTGCCTGTCCAGCTGGGCCCCGTGGCTCGGCAGAAGGTACCAACAGGAACCTCAGAAGCATCATCTTGACGTCACAGATCATTCTGGGGCCAGCGGGTTTCTCAGCGGGTCCCAGCAAGGAGCTGAGAAGCTTCTATCAGCTCCAAATTCACATGAGAGGAAAACAAAATTCCATCATAATGTTGACCATCTGTGGATGAGGAGGATTTTTCAAGAGAGGCCACTGGAGAAGGGGACGAGGAAAATAATGACTACTGTCTTAAGGGAACATGATTTAAAAATGGAGCACTGGTTCAACTAAGCAAATATTGTATGACCTAGTGCTGTGTTAGCTTACCTTGCCAGGCTTCTGACTTTTAAGCAATTTTAAGCTTTTTTTTTTTTTAAAATATTTTATTGTGGTAAGAACACTCAATATGAGTTCTGCCCTCTTAGGGAATTTTGAAATGTTCAGTACAATATTATTAACTGTAGGTACAATGTACATCAGATCTCTAGGACTTATTCCTTGCAAAATTGAAACATTATGCCCATTGATTAGCAACTCCTCATTATCCCTTCCCAGAGCCCCTCAAAACCACCTTCTACGCTCTGGTTGTGTATGTGACTATTTTTGGTATCTCCTATAGATGGAATCATGTATTTTCCTTCTGTGACTGGCTTATTTCCTTCAGCATAATGTCCTCATGGTCCATTCATGTTGTAGCATATGTCAGAATTTCTTTCTTTCTTTTTTTTTTAAGATTTTATTTATTTATTTGACAGACAGAGATCACAAGTAGGCAGAGAGGCAGGCAGAGAGAGAGGAGGAAGCAGACTCCCCGCAGAGCAGAGAGCCCGACGTGGGACTTGATCCCAGGGCTCTGGGATTGTGACCTGAGCCGAAAGCAGTGGCCTAATCCACTGAGCCACCCAGGTGCCCCAGAATTTCTTTCTTTTTAATACTACTATTCCATGGTTTGTATATTCCATAATTCCCTTATCTTTTCATCCAGTGATGGCATCTCGGCGAGTGTAAATCAAAGCCACAATGAGTCATCACCTCACATCTGTTAAGATGGCTTTTATCAAAAGAACAAAAGAAGCGAGGGTTGGTGGGAATGTGGAGAAATAGGAAACCTTGTGCCCTGTGCATGGGGATGTAAAATGGTGCAGCTACTTTGGGACAGCACACAGGTTCCTCAAAAAATTAAAAATTCAAATATCATATTATCCAGCTATCCCATGTCTGAGTATATATCTAAAAGGGTTGAAATCGGGATCTTGAAGAGATATTAAAACTCCTAAATTCACTTAAGCTTCTTTTTCTTACAATCTGTTTCAAAACTGTGTCATAACCAGTGGAGGAAAGTAGTAGTCTCCCTTTATGCTATAATCCTGAAACTCATGAGGATGAAGAACTCCCCTCATTTTCTTTTAAGTTTCCTTTCCATCAAAAAAATTGCCAGATGGTCCTTAGGATGCATTTATAGTAGAGCTAATATTCAGTTTAAAATAGTTCCAAGAAAGCTGTATGGCTGTCCAGCACACACACTATAGGACTTTAGGAGGACTGGATGATTCAAAAGATGAAACATCAAGGTTATTCCAAAAATAATATTCTTAAAGGAACACTTTGATGAACAGAACTGATGATGCTCTTTAATAACACCAAAATGTTATCTCTTTCCCCAAGAATCTATAACTTGGCTTTGTTCATATTTTTCTAAGTTACTTTTAAAGTTCACATTGAACTTATCTTTTTTTTCCAAACACCCTTCCAATGATCTCTGACCATAAATGATAAACCTATCAACTTGAATTGTTCAGATTTGAAGACAGTTTATTCAATTGAAGTGACAAGATTTATTAGGCTCTCTTGTGAACAATGTATCTTAGAGGACTTTATAAACCACTAAAAGTTTATGTCACCCTTTTATCTTATTAAAAATTATGTAAAGTTTATTAGACTTTATTATAGTTTGGCAATTGTAAATTAATAAAACTTAAAGGCAAATTATCAATCTGGGAAAAATGATCAATTCTGGGAAAAATGCTCATAAAGTATTTACATGTGAGGATATTCAGGGCAATGTTAACTGTAAAGGAAATCATCTGAATACTACCACTGAAGAAAGCCAGTTTCAAACTATTCTGTGGTATGTTTTAAAGCACTTTTGGCTGCACAGGTGTGGATGTCTTTACTGAGAATTGAAAGGGGAATCCTATAACTCAAAAAGACCTAGGAACAGGAAGCTATTGGGAATCATGGGTGCTGTT
This sequence comes from Taxidea taxus jeffersonii, assembly GCA_003697995.1. Lineage (NCBI taxonomy): Eukaryota > Metazoa > Chordata > Mammalia > Carnivora > Mustelidae > Taxidea > Taxidea taxus. Next base: position 319,914 of record ML105347.1, read on the forward strand.
CTACCATTCTTCTAGAAGCCCATCATCTGTTGCCTCTGCTAATGGTGTAGGGTCACTGCCCCGATTCAGGGTCTCAGCCAGCCACCTGTCTTCCCAGTACCTTGGTCTTGCCAGCTTTAAGTCTTTGGAAAAAAGTCGGATTGGGCCACCTTGGGTTAAGTCCTTACTCTTGATTCAGTCAGCTATGATTAAAGAGGGAGGGTTACCTGGGAAAACCATGGCTAACATGCTCAGTACTGTGTACATTTGGGCCAGTTCTCAGAAAGCAGAGTTCTAGGCTGGGTAAACTTCACAGTGGTTCATACTACCCTGTGCGTGCGTACACGTGTGTGTGTGTTGTGTCTTGATCTGAGCAACAGTGACTGTAAGTGTGTATATCAACAGGTCACCATAAGTTGTTTTCTTAGTGTTAGTTCTAGTAGATTTGTATCTTCCTTATTTCCTTAAATTACCTATAATAAGTGCTTTTAATTTTTTTAAGGGTCCAACTCTTTTTTTTTTTTAAATATTTATTTATTTAGGGGGGAAGGGCAGAGAGAGAGAGGGAGAGAGAGAAACTTAAGCAGGCTCAATCCCATGACTCTGAGGTCACAACCTGAGCCAAAACCAAGAGTCAGAGGCTCAGCTGACTGTGCCACAGGGGTGCCCCCTACTTTTTTAAAGATTTTGTTTATTTATTTATTTATTTTGAGAGAGACAGAAGAGAGTGTGCACCTGCATGCATACAAGGGGGAGGGGTGGGGGGAGAGGGAGAGGGAAAGAATATCAAGCAGAGTCCAGATTGGGTATGCAGGCTTGACCTCATAACCCTGAGATCACGACCTTGAGCAAAAGGCAGGAGTCTGACGCCCAAGTGACTGAGCCACCCAGGTGCCCCAAGCGTCCAACTCTTGGTCTCAGCTCAGGTCTTCATCTTAGGGTCATGAGTTCAAGCCCCACATTGGGCTCCATGCTGGGCATGGAGCCTGCTTAAAAACAAACAAAGAATATGGTGTTGCGCGTTCCTTATAGAATGGGAATGCAGAAATAGTAACAAAGCTCTCAGAACTAAACAGGTCTGAGATGATCAGAATTTTCATATATTTCCTTCCCAGTCAAGGCATATTCTTTATGTAGTGGAAAACATAATGTATTTTACATTTGTTTCTTTTTTTTTTTTAATTCAATGGTGGAGTCCAAACCTTTCCTCAAAATTAAAAAAAAAAAAGTTTTCAAATTACTTGCAAACATTTTAGTGTCTGTATATATTTCGATAATATGGATAGCCCAGGTTTTATCTGCCATTTTGCCCATGTTGGGCATTTAGGCCTTTCCGTTTTCTCACTTATCCTGAAGACTGCTGCAATAAACAGGGGCCTTTGCATTTTAGACAAAAGCAATCTCAACTGTGCAGCCTGGTAACTAAAGGAGTTCTTGGACCTACTAAAACCGATTTTCCCTGATGGGGCCTAGAAGCTTTTTCTCCTCTTCTATCGTGTTTCTCTTCTTTTTGAAAGTCCTGTCTTTATGTGAGCTGCTGCTGGAGTTAGTGCTGTGGGTGTCCTGGTGGCTGCCCTGTGCACAGATCATCGGGAAGCCACCTACAGGCTGGACAGTCACACGCCAAGAACTCATTGAGGGGCCAAAGCTGCCGCCCAAGCAGTTGGCTGCCGCCGTGAGCACAATTTGACCACAGGCCCAGAGTTTCCCCTCTTAATGTGTTATTCCATTCACTGTCAGATCTCTGGGGATCCTGGGACTCAGAGAGGATTAAGAAATGAAATTCGGCAGATAATCAAGGGAAAAGTACAAGAAGTCATTTTACCTTTCTCTTCCAGCATATTCCCTTTCAGTAGAAGGAAATTTAAATTTAGGTGGATGTGATAGTTTCCACTTTTCCTTATACTTCAAGCCTGCTGTCTAGTGCAGGATCAGATGATTGGTGAATTTTCCACCGGGCATGAGTAGAAATTTAAATTAGAGCTAGAACATCTGAGAGCCAGGAGGATCCTTGGACATAAATCCACTCTAGAGATGTGAGAGCTTGGGAATAGAGGAAGGTCTTTCCAGTATTTCACAGCTGGTCACTGACTAGAGAAACCAGCCCCCAGTAGCTGAGACTCAAATACTGTATCTTCATCACATTGTCATGTCCTTGATTTTAAGAGTCACTTTATTTTAGGTGCCATTAAGAAAGAAAATGCTGCCAACTAAACTCTAACCCAGTTATTTAACCCCGTTAAATTTTTAGACTTATTAAAAGAGCTCATTTATTTTGATTGTTTTTATTATACATCACTTTTGTGATATAAGAGTAAAATAAATGTTCAAATATTCATAAAATTCCTTTACATTCAGCTCTTGACTTTCCTGAATCACTTTCTGATGCAAGGTCATTGAAGTCTGGGTTTTTCCATATATTGTGGTTCTCTTTGAGAGGCAGAGGATTGGTTATACTGCATTTCTTCCCCATCCCACTCCATAGTTTTGTGGGTTTTTTTTTTAAAAGCAATATTGATGTATAAGTTTCATACCATACAATATGACTGTTATATAAAGTATACAATTTAATAGTTTATTTGTACATTCACAGGGTTATAACTATCAACACAATATTTAGGACACTGTCAGCACCCTCCAAATAAGCCCCATACCCATTCCTATCACTCCCTTCTTCCTCTCCTTTCCCCGGTTCCATACAACCACTGATCTACTTTTCTGTCTCCATGGAGTGGCCTGTGCTGGACACTGCAGGTTAATGAAATCTTAACAGTATGTGGTCTTTTGTGACTGGGCTTCTTTCGCCATTCTTCCATGTTGCAGCATGTAGAATATGTCACTTTTTTTTTTAATGCATTTCTTCAAAGAAGACCCCATTATTATCTCTGGGATTTTCCTTCCAATTTTAATGCTGGTGTTTTCCTGATCTTACAGGCAGTTGTTAATGAAGGCTGTCAGACAACCGTCAGGACTCCTGTGTCTTTCACAATTAGTTCTTGACTAGTTTGTGTTCTGAAATGTCAAGGGCTGTCTACATCCAGTTGTAGCCCCTGGAATGACAGCCAAATTCACACAAGGCACGCACAGTGACATCTGGTGCCTGGCTCATATAAACTGTGTGTGTGTCACCATCATTTGTAGGACGCAACTCAGTTTCAGAAATATTGAAAGACAAAAAGAAAAAAGTATGTATTTTATAATTAATAAAGCATGTATCTTCAGTACTTTTTCTTAGATTCATATGAAGAGCTTTCACTCTGGGCACCAGCAGGCAGAGAGACTTGGGACATGAAAGCCCAGACACTGGGGAGGATGTTAGAGGTCACAAATCAGACACCACAGCCCCAGAGCAGGAGTCCCCTCCAGATCCACGGTTGTCTGCCCCCAGGTAAAAGAATCGCCTGGAGACGGGGCTGGGGTGGCTCAGTCAGTTAAGTGTCTGCTCAGGTCATAATCCCAGGGTCCTGGGATTGAGCCCTGTGTTGGGCTTCCTGCTCAGTGGGGGGTCTGCTTCTCTTGCTCCCCCCTGCTCCTGCTCTCTCTCTTTTTCTCTCTCTCTCTCAAATAAACAAATAAAAGCTTAAAAAAAAAAAAAAGAATTACCTAGAGAATGTTTCAAATATACAGCCCCAGGTCACCACCCTGAATATCCTTTCTCAGTAGGGCTGGCACTGAGCCAGAATCCCTTTTCTCTTTCTTTCTTTCTTTTCACTCTTTCTCTTTCTGTCTTTGTCTTTCTTTTCTCCCTCCTGTCCTTCTTTCTCACCCCTTCCCTCCCTCCTTTCTTGCCTTTTTTTTGCTTGTTTGTTTTTGTTTTTGTTTTTCACAGAAGCTAATCTGAGATGGGAACACAGCTCTGACTCATTCCAGACTGATCAGCCCCAGGCAGCCTAAGCATCAAACTGGAGGCATTGTCATAGGGCAGGGTTAGTCATGCATTTGGAACATACAGGTCTGGTTCCCAGTCCTGACAGGGTCTCTCAGGAGCAGTGTGACTTTGGGTGGACTGCTAAGCCTCCTGAACCTCTGTTGCGTCCTCTGTATGACAATGGCAGCCAGGAAGGGTTGTCACGTATGGCAGGTCATGTTTACAGGTGACATTTCTCTCATTCCCAGCTGCCCTGGCTCTGGTCTTTTCTGGCTTCAGTCATTACCCATTATCCCTCCTACCTACGACTTGAAATTTGATTTTTTGCCTCTCCACTAGTATCCTATTCCCCATAGGGCAGCTGCCTGAGGTCTTCTGATTCCATGATGTTTGGTGAAGTTCTCTGATTTCTCCCATTTGCAGGGGACACTTTATCCGAACCCTGAGCCATCTTTAAGTCTTTTCTCCAAGAGACCCTGTTGGTTTTCCTGGCTTTGGAAACTCAGGGGCAGGCGAATTCCATCAAAGCTCATTATTCTCCCCCTCCCCAGGGCCTCCCTGTGTGTCTGCATTTCTCAGTGTCCCTAGCACATGTCCCCGTCATGCATGCCACTCCCTCACACATGATGTCCACAAGTCCTAGACAGAAGGGAAAGGTGCGTTTGTCAGAAATATGGTAAAACTGTCAAGTGAACATGAAGTTATCGACGTAAATTATAAAACCAATGTTTCAGTTCTCTTTGCCCCACCATTGTGTATAAACGTGGAAAATTTTGGCGAACAGAGAGGCCAAATAAAAGAAACAGCACATGAGCATCAGCGGGCAGAGGGGCCTTGAGCTACATGTCAGACAGAACCTCACAGCTGTGGCTATGCCCTGTCACTGTGTCTCAGCACTCACTGCTGTGCGGCGACGCCATAAGGACAAATGATAGATGGTTCAGTTTTTGGAGAGTACAGTCTAGAAGGCAAATAGGCAACACAAATGCAATATAGTGTAAGTGTTTCCATGGGGGAAAGTGGAAGAGGCAGTGGGAACAAAGCCTGGGCCTCGTAACCTCAGACTAGGGAATGGGATGGGGACAAGACCGAAGGTATCTCTGCTTATATTAATAGTTATTGAATGAAAGGTTTTCCCTTTCATCTGGACATTATTTTCTGTTTTTAAAAGTACAAACATCAGAGTATTCTTTCATTTAACAGGTAACTATTTAGTGCTGTCCTAGGTGCTAGGGGTTCAGTGGACAAGAGAGAAATGGTCCCCATCACTGGGGGGCTTGTCAAATGCAACTGACATGAATTAGACCAAGAGACTAGAGAGGCAATTCTTGTTGTTATAGGTTATGTGAAGAGAACAATTTGGTGTAATGAAAAAGAGTGTCAGAGGACTCTAACTTAATTGATGGGAAAGGGGTCGTTCTCAGGTTGAAAGGAGTCTTCTGTCATGTTTCTTGACTCTTATTGATTCATTCAAGGTTGTGTGTGTGTGTGTGTGTGTGTGTGTGTGTGTGTGTTTCGTTTGGTTTTGTTTCTTCATTTTTTTCATTCATCAGATATTTCTAACTTGTGCTGGGTCAGAATTGGGTCTGAGCACCTGCATACGGAGATTAGACTGGCCTCCCTGAAGTTAAAAAACAAAACAAAAAAAAAACAGCTCAGGGAGTCATACTAAAAATCACAATGACAAATTTATCCTATTTCCAAAATTGAAATTTACTTCCATTTATTTTGCTGCTTACACCACTTTCACAAAGTAGGCATTAGGATTATCTCCCCCATTAGTGATAAGGAAGGAGAGGCTTTTAGAGGTTTCTGTGATGTGGCAGGCATGCATATAGGGGATGCGGGAACATTGTGCACAAGCTTGAGCCTTCTGATATCTTGTCCTTTGTGTAAATAAAATTAATACCATGGTCTCTGTGGATTAGAGAAGGAGAAATGGAGGGGGCTGTGGAGGGGGTTTTGAATCAGGTGGGGCTTGGGAATAAGTAGGAATTTTTTTTTAAAGATACTATTTATTCATTTGACAGACAGAGATCACAAGTAGGCAGAGAGGCAGGCAGAGAGAGAGGAGGAAGCAGGCTCCCCACAGAGCAGAGAGCCCAATGCGGGGCTCGATCCCAGGACCCTGAGATCATGACCTGAGCTGAAGGCAGAGGCTTTAACCCACTGAGCCACCCAGGTGCCCCGGAAATAAGTAGGATTTTAATAAGACTGCTGGTAACAGGCAAGGAGACGGGGAGAAGGGGTCTACCAAGTTGGGGGAACAGCCAACACTAAAGCAGGGGAATATGAAATTGTGACCTGTTTGGGGACAAATTTGGAAGGGATTGTTTGCAGAAAGAGTGAACCTGGGCTGGTGGTTGGGACCCCATTTAGGGAAACTCTAAAGAGTTTTGACTTTTTTCTGAGGCCCTTGAATAATTAAAGACCTTTCAGTGGGGAAACAGTATAGTAAGAGCTTTGCTTAGGGCTGGCACCTGCAGGGTAAAGGATCAAGAAGTCCTCCTTGCCTTCTCCCTCGGGAATTCTCAAGACTTCCTTCTGTCTCTGCTGTTGAATGCAGCTGTGGCTTGTTTTATTTTTTTTTTTTAAGATTTTATTTATTTATTTGACAGAGATCATAGGTAGGCAGAGAGGCAGGCAGAGAGAGAGGAAGGGAAGCAGGCTCCTTGCTGAGCAGAGAGCCCAATGCAGGGCTCGATCCCAGGACCCTGGGATCACGACCCGAGCTGAAGGCAGAGGCTTTAACCCACTGAGCCACCCAGGTGCCCCTGGATACAAGTTTTAACCTGATGCTTACTTTACTGATCTGTTAAAGTGGCCATAGAGGGCAGAAGCTGTCAGTGATATTTCTGTTCCCAGGCTGGATGAGGGTAGAGAATGTGACGAAATCCCACTCCCTGAACTGGGTAGTCCTTGGGCCCTGCACTCTGGTGCTCCCTCCTATGCCACCCCTTCCACTCTCCACTGTGTGCTCTGTCAGCAGGGCCCCAGGCAGGAGCACGATCTATACCACATAGTGTCCACATGTGTTGCAGTGGTAGCTCCTTTTCAGTTTTCTTTAGCTTGGAGCTTATGAATTGTAGAAGTTGAAGGCTTTAGAGATACCCGGGCAGCACAGAGACAGAAGCGGGCGCGTCTCCACAGAGAGGAGTGGGGCCTTGGCCATGAAGCCCTGAGAAGTGAATGCCTGCTTTCATGTCTAAGTTGTGTCGGTGTGTAGGGGGGCTCACATCCTAATAGACCAGAGAGTCACTAAAAACTCTTCAAAATTGTACAGGGGCTTTACAGTTTTCAAAGTGATTCTGCAAACATTATTTTTCCTTTAAGCTCAAAAGACCCCAGAGAAGTCAGAGATTTCATGCCTGCTTGACAGATAAAGAAACTGAGACTGAGAGTCCAAGGGTCATTCAACTAATAGAGCGGGAAAACTGGGACTGGAACTCATGTCATCTTGTTCTAAATATAGAGCTCTTTCCATTACACAGTGCAGCCCCACAGAAATCCGTGAAAGGCTGCAAGGAAAAGGTGTTCCTGGCACCTCAGCACGGAAGGGAACTCTGACCACATTTTCCCATGGAAACATGTTTACCCACGGTGGTTAAGATCTATGGCTCGAATAGTAAAGCCCTGTGTTCCAGGACTTCACTTGCCTTCTAGTCAACTCAGTTACGTTTCTCGTAGCATCTACTAGGGAAAACTAGAATAGAAATTTTAAAAGACTTTATTTTTGTTTTGTTTTGTTTTTTTCTGCTGTGGTGGAGAATGCAGACATTTGCAGAAGCCACTCAAAAATAGGACCCTCAACCTTTCTCCCACCAAGAATCATTTTTCTTTTACCTTCACCAAGTTGTCCTGCCCATGTTAGAAATATTCTGGCAGTGAAACAGAGACAGTATCCATAATGTTTAGAGTTTTAGAGTGAGACAGACTTCAGTCCAAATCTAAGCATTTAAGCTATGTGATCTTAAAAAACAAAAAACATTTTGGCCCTTCTCCCTTTGCTAAAAATCCAACTGCCAGCACTGGCCAAAAAATATATTCCAGGCATCTACAGCCCCTGAGAATTCCCTCGTAGAACTCAGCTTGACTCTGCTTGCTTTGTAGAGGGCTGCTTCTAGTTATGGGAGGCCTTTGAAACAGCGAAGTCATTTGTGAAGTAAGGCCCATGAACTGGTTGGTTTAGCAAATTACAGATTTAGAAGCTAATATTTGAAGCTGGCATCCAAGGCCTGATTTGATAAGATGTGCCCATGTCTACCCAAGCTGAACCTGCTTCTCATGGATCTGAGCCTCCTCCTTGCCCCCTGCCTCATACATGCTCATTCTGAGAATCTCCCTGAATAATCATCATTATCAAAATCATAAGAGCATTCTATTATTTAGGGCCTACTATGGGCCAAAAACTGTCAGGATCTTTCTATATAATATTGTCAGTCTTCAGAGTTCTGCAAGGAAGGTGTTAGGACATTGAACTTAAAGCCAACGAACCTGATACTTGGAGAAGTTTAGTCACCCACCCAGGATCACCGTGCTCTTTTCCACATCGTGCCCTCCCAATAGGCTGAGTCTGCTTTCCTTGTGTTTCTGAAGCAAAAAGCTATAGCCTTCTTTTGGAAGGTGAGATAGCTCTAGAATTCCTTAACTTTCTGTTTCTTATCCATAGTTAAATCCTGTACCAACTTACTGAAGATATCATACTTTGCTAGAGAGAATGCAGAACTTTTAGGTTTGACTTTTAGCTCAGGAATTTACTTGTTTGACAAGGACAAGTCATTCAACCTCAGTTTCCATATCTGTACACTGGGAGTTATCTTCTTCACTCCCCTTCTGGTCTTCCCCCTTTTCTTCTTCTTCTCCCTTCTCTTTCCATTTATATTCATAAGTATTGATCCTTTCTCACAGTGTTATGGAGATTAGATGAGATCATGGATGAGAAAGGAATTTATAAAGTCTAGGTGGTGACAATATCAGCATTGGTAACAGCTGTAGTACCTTTTTGATTTCATAGATATGTTAGCTGGGAGGTGAAGATAGGAATCTCATTCCATGTTATCACTCCGTCACTGACCATATGTCCTAGGCTTTCTGAAGTATTAGGCATCTGGAATCTTAGATCTCAAACTTCATTTCCACATGACACCCATGAAAGATACAGTCAATGCAAGACACACTTCCCTAGATATTTCCAGGTATAAGAGGATGAGCTATAGTTTCACTTCTTTTTTCTCCTGTCCAAGAAATCATATTTATGTCCAAACAAATGTGAGAGACACTAGTATTAAATTACCTAAATCCCTTGTTCTCAAAAAGTGGTGCTCAGACCAGCAGCAACAGCAATATCTAGGAACTTGAAAGAAATTTCCATTTTCAAGCCCCGTCACAGACTTACCAAATTAGTAGCTCTAGGGGGGTGGGGTCCCACAAGCGTGTTTTAACAAGAACCTCCCAATAGGTGATTCTGATGCATGATAAAGTTTGAGAACAATTGGCTTAGATGATCTAAAAAGCCAAACATTCTCAAATATTTTAACATTATAGTTTGTGAGTAATAATTTGTGACTCTCTGACTCAGTAGGTCCCAACACCCAGTGGTGAGATCCACACTGGGTCACAAACCAGGCTGCACAGAAGAGCCACCTGGAGGAGTCAGGGGGCCTTTGGCTGCCGGGAACAGTAATTTCAACTGAAATCAGTTTAAACAATAAGAAATGCATTATCTTGTGTTACCAGAAGTCCAGAGGTAGGGTGGATCCAGATGTAGCACAACAGAGATCCAGCTCTGGTTCTCTGCAGTGCCCTTGTTTGTGGCTCTTCCCTCAGGCTCCTAGCAAAATGGCCGCCTGGCCCTGATCACAAGATGGCTGCAAGGCTTCTAAGCATTATATTCAGATATATTCAAAAGAGAAAATGGACTCTCCTCCTATGTTTCCATCTTAAGAGAGAAAGGGAAACCTTTCTTAGAAGCCCTCTAGCACACTTTCCCTACATCTGGCCCACAGGGCCCCCACCAAAGCAACCATTTCCAAATATCCATTGGCTCATCATGTAGGCTTTGCAGTTTTCTGAGGGGTTGACCTCTAGTCAGAGTCAGGATTCTGTCCCTAGATAAAAGGGAAAAACCAAAATTCATATTAATACCCAAATGGGAACTATTTAAAAATTCAGCTTATGGGGCGCCTGGGTGGCTCAGTTGGTTAGGTGACTGCCTTTGGCTCAGGTCGTGGTCCCGGAGTCCTGGGATCGAGTCCCGCATCAGGCTCCCAGCTCCATGGGGAGTCTGCTTCTCCCTCTGACCTTCTCCCCTCTCATGCTCTCACTCTCTCTCTCAGATAAATGAATAAAATATTTAAAAATTCAGCTAATCAGAGGATGTGTTTAAAAATTCAGAGGTAGAGGAAGGCTGTGGGATGGAAATGGTGCTCTAGAGGCTCAGTCCCAAATCTCATGGCCCCCGGGGTCCTCTGAAACCATCTTGTGCAGGTCTTCCAAACTGCCCCTCCCATGCTGTCTACCCTGCCTTTTATTGATCTTCCTAGCACTTTCTTCCGTGGAAGCACTCCCCTCTGTGTTTTCCAATCATGCCCGTAGCTTGTGCATGGAGATGCTAAGGAAAGGTCACTTGATAAGGGGTTAGCAGAGCTGGGTCCAGGTCCTAAACCCTTACATCTCACTAAACGGTTTATTGCTGTGGCAGATCAACTCCCCTTTCTGATCTTCAGCTTTCCTCATCTATAAGGTAAAAGTAATATCCTTTGCTTGGACGTATTGCTGTAAGGATTGCAGGAATAAAAGAAAAGTGCTCTGTAAACTACAAAGTGCATGAGGGCAAGGGTGTCAGTGATGCCTTCCTGAATCAGGGCAGGGCCCTGGGCGGGGTGTTTAGCACACACCTACCCATACACCCCTACTTCACAGGCAGCTGACTGGTCCTGTTGATGGATACATTGAAAGGAAATTGAGGTTCTAGAAGGTGAATGGAATGTGTTGAAATTCCACCACGTGATAGGACTAGGTCAGGCAGTAAAGGCTGTGACCATGACAGCACCACCACCTGTTAGCGAGTCTGTCATGTCTACCCCACAGAACTCTCCCGATTTCGTGGATCCTCACAGCAGCTCTCGGGGGCCTCTGCTCCCATCCCTATTGTGTAGGCAAGCAAACCGAGGCTCACAAATGCCCAGGCTTATATGCTGGTAGGGTCCTTGTGAATTCAAGTGGAATGTGGATGGAGGGGTGGGGTATTGGGGATGGGCATGAGCCTAACCTGGGTCCTGAAAATTGACTTTGCAGGACAGGAAGAATGTATCAGGCAAGTAGATGAGTGTGAACCAAAGTGCCACTGTGGAAAGATGAAAGGAGTGACTCTGGTCAGTGAATGCGTTCATTCAAGAAAACCTTGAATATGCGCCAGGCACCAGCACTGTGCTAGGCGGTGGGAATATTGTGGTCTAGAGGGAGATAAATGTCCCCAGAGTGACAATACCCCAGCTCTGCATTTGAGGAGGACAAATTGTTAAGAGCCAGGACAGCTCTTGGTTCTGATCACAGCACTGTTTTCACTACTGGTGTGATTTTGGACACAATCATTGACCTTGCACTGCTATTTCTCCAACTACGATAATGCCAACATCATGTGTTTCTGTAAGGATGAAGGAGATCACGTCTATGGAGTGTGGAGCACAACAAGGGCCTAGAGCTGGCCCATGTTTTCCCAACACCAGCTCTGCAAACCAATCCCCAGAGTCCCTCTAGGCCCAAGATTTCTTTGAATAGGTGAGTGAGCCGATGTTTGGACGGGGCAGGTGAGTCACAGAGGAAGTCAGATCCCAAACAAGGCCCAGCCCAGGCCTTTCCTCTCCAGAGAACCCAAGAGTTGGTGAGGCCCTCCCTCCCCTGCAGGACTTGGCTGCCCCCAGGAGGCAAATGAAAAGAAACCTCAGGGCAATGAAGTAAAGTCATCACCTCTCTGCAGAGCAGAAATTGCTCTGAAAGGGAAATTGGACTTCTCCCTTCTGTCTCTCTGGAGCCTGAAAGATGACTACACAATCACTTCCTACCCTCTTCCTCCATTCTCCCAATTTGACACCAAGCCCCTCCTCCTTTTGGCTGCTGGTGGCTGCTCTGGACCATGGGTGATGCCTGCTTCCCACTGAGGACCAGTGTTCTGGTTTGTCTACAGCATGGCCCTGGCAAGGCCTGTGTCTGGGTGGAGAACACATGGGGAAATCACTCCTAACATCTCCATCTCCTCTGGCGTCCCACTTCAGCAGTGGAACCTCAAATAATGGCCACTCCCCAGCATACACTTGGAGATGGAGGGGAGTGATAATAGACATTCGGTTTGGTGGGATAGAGAGAAATCTGGATTACAGTCTGACAACTCAGTGTGCCTGTCCCACCTCTGTCACTTAGCAGCTGAAATTTGGAGACATTTCTCTACCTCCCTGGGCCTCAGTTTACTTATGTGTAAAATGGGAATCAGAACCCCAGCCTGGTTAGCTTCTTGGTGCTTTGTGAGGAATTATGAGTTAAGTCATTTAATACACACTTACCAGCACCTATGATGCACCAAAAACTGTTTTAGAAGCTGAGACACAGCATTGAAAAAAACCCTAAATGCTTCCTATCATTACGCTTATGTTTCCGTGGCAGGGGAGGGTGGAAGGATGAGGATAAAATAACCGATATACATTATAATATAATATCAGAGACTAACATGTGCTTGAAATGAAATAAAGGTGGGCATAGGGATCGAGGTTGGGGGATGCCACTTTCGTTAAGGTGATCAGGGCATACCCCTGATAATGTTACTTCGAGTCACTGAAGCATGGCCAGCAGATGGGCTCTAGCTGCAGTGGTAGTGAGGCCCTGGATCACTTGGGTCTTACAGGCCATGCTAAGGCGTTGACGGGTATGAATACCATATGCACTGTAAAGCTCTAGTCCAGTGTGAGTGACCCTGGCCATAACCACTCCTTATTTTCCAGTTTGTAAAACAAAGCTTTGAATGCATCATGGGCAAGTATCGGGCCAGAAGCTTTACATCACATTAAATCCTTAAAACACTTCATTAAAGTAGGAGTACTTATTCCCGTTTATATGAGAGGATGCTGAAGACAGAAAGCCCATTTCCACTGGTATCCGAAGACTCTGCTTTGCTTGTTATGGCAGACTCCTGGCTTTAATTTAATTTTGTTTTGCCTCGCCTTTTTTTTTTTTTTTTAATTTCTGGTGACTATCCACATCTGTTTGCATCCAAACTGGGAAGCTAGTAAGGAAGAGGTGGAAACAAGGAGGCAAGCTGGGGCAGAGCCACTATCGTGGCCTCAGAGCGTAGATGACCACGAGTCCATGGTCCACATGGCTCTATTCAGCAGCCTTGGTGAGAGGAAAGGGATGATTTAACTGTGGGACACTGTCAAAACACACAGAGCGAGAAGTCAGAGGGACACTTTCAATCTCGGCTGGTGCTTCATGTGATGTGGCTTTTGGCAGATCAGTCCCCCTTGCTGGATGTTGATGTCCTGTATACAAAGTAGGGTGTGGTGTGCTACAAGAGTCCATACTAATGGAGCAGGTGGAGCCTTTCAGCCCTCTTCAGAGAATGTGGAGGAATCTGACCCCTACCCTTTCCTGACAAAACTCAATCTCAGCCACAAAGGTTGCTGCGTGAATTTGGCCAAGTTGCTGCACCTCGGTTAGTCTTGAAGTCTTCATCTCTAAATGTGGGGAGATCGCTCTTAGAGTTCTCGTGAAGCTGAAATGAGGTGAAGTAAATGAAATACTAGGCATATTAACTAACAGTTTGTGAATGCTCAAATGAGGAGGAAGAGAAAAGAGGACAAGGTAGCAAGAGAGATGTGTCCCACTCAAGGGTAACTATAATTTTCAGACATTATTAAGTGCTTAATAAATACTAGCTATTATTTTTCTCCTGTTATACTTTAAATGAAATGAGTTATCTTCTTAGACCTCAGCAATCTAGGTTCCTCCCTCATCTGACCTTCCTTAACCTCTCTCTTGTCCTCCTCTATGCCCTGACCTTGGTTCAGCTCCCGCCCAGGAATCCCATGTACGGTTGCATAGGCTTTATACTGCATCTAAAAGCTCATTGTCCTGGTTGTAGACATCATAGTCACGTATTAATCATCAGTCAGGTTTCTTGTTCTAATAACTTGGGAGGTTAGGACAATTTTCAGGTATATAGAAAGAAAGTGTTTAAGGAAGGGATATCTTTTTTTTTCTTTTTTTTTTTTTTCCTGATTTACACAGAAGTACCATCTAGGCAAACAGAGAGCCACTGAGATTGTCTCCCAGTCTGTAAATGAAGCAGATGATGCCTTATGCTCTCCTTAGCTTTCCATTCTTGAAAATCCAGAAGCAGACATTGCCTGACCTGTGCTCATATAATAATCAGTCCGTGAGGCTGCAAAGGAGAGCTGTACCATGGGCTGTGGTGGCCCCTTGGAGATGCGTGGGTCGCTGGAGCCTCTGTCTTAACTCTAGTTACCTGCAAACTGGGAATAACATCCCACCCTGCCTCCCTCCGACGGTTATTAGGATGATCAAATAAGAGAGAAGGTTTTGTAAAACCCTAATGAGATGTCAAATTTGAGAGATTACTTATACACACACACACACACACACGCACACACACACACACACACATGTATTTATAAATGAGTGTGTATATGTTAATATATGTATGTATCTGCATACAAATATACACATATATTTATATTTCTATATATTTACATGTGTGTGCTATATCTGTGAATACTACACATGTATACTATACTATGATTGTGTGTGTGTAGACCCTATTTATACACACATACTTACCATATATATATATATGTGCTGTAAACTTGCAGGGCTAGTTATGCATTAGAAGCTTATAAACCATGTTTACTCATTCAGTGTAACCTAAGGCATGTATTAAACAGTAGGAAAAACTGACCAGCCAAATTTTCCAAGCTTAAAAACCCTTTTATAGCCTTCATTGTGGGTTGAAGAGAGAACTTGTTTCCCCTTCTCTATTTAAAGGAAAAATTTAATATAAATTGGGAAGCAAGGAGGTCATTCTAAGAGAGTGAAAAAAAAAAAGTCCTGTATGTGTGTGGGAGGGATAGATGAGGGGACTTGGATGGAAACAGCTATTACCTACTCACTCTCCTTTCTGTGCCTCCCAGGTCATTTCCCCTGGGAGAGGTGGGGCCACTGAAGTTGCCCTCGTCAAATGCTCAAGGACCACCGTCTCTTGTAGAGGCCCTTCTGGCCTCTGGGCATCTCTAGAAAGTCGCCTCTTCTTGTGGGATTTCAATGGGACCCCAAGCCCCTTTTCTAGCCAGGTTATGGAGTGATAGGGCATTTGACTGTCTTGGTTTCCAGTCCAAAGCTGAAAGGGAAGGGAGCAGCATTCACCCTCTGGGCCTAGGGTCTGTCTCTTCTGTAAAGGGGACCAGGTAAGGCCATGGAGGATGGAATGAGAGGGAGCTTTAGCCAGCCCTTGGGGGAGCCAAGATGGTGCCTCAGCAGTGGTCAGGCCTTGTCCTCTGTTCCTCGTCATGCAGGGGTGGTTCTCAGTGTCCGGCTCTCTCGTTGTCTATGTCCCTCTCTGCCTCTTTCTCTCCTGTTTCTTTTTTTTTGTCTTCGTATTATCCCTTTCTCTTTGGGGATAATACTATCCCTCCCTCCCTTCTTGTTTCTCTTAGTCTTGGTCTCCTTCTGTCTCTTTATCTTTGTTTTGATTTCTGTCTCTTTGTCTCTCATTTAGTCTTTCCATCTGTGTATGACTCTCTCTCACTCTCTCTCTCCCCCTTTCTATTGCTGTCTATTTCTCCTTCAGCCTCTCTGTCTCTGAGTATTTCCTGGCTGTGGTTCTTTTTCTGACTCTCTCTGTTCCTTCCTATTTTCTTCTCTGTCTTTCTCTCTCTTCCATTTGGAAATCTACCTCTCTCTGCCACCTCCCAGGTCCCACCTCTTCTCAGTGATTCACCTCAGCCTGGTGGAATGGTGTTGCTAGCACGACTAGAAAAACTGACTCATCTTCGCTGGCCTTCTCGGCACCTTCCTGGAGCCTCCTTGCCATAGGGCTGGGCACGGGGATGGAATGAGGAGAGAGATGTGCGTCTGTGCATGTACGTGTGTATGTGAGAGAGAGAGAGAGCGTGTGTGTATTGGGAGAAGTTGGCTGGAGGTATGGAATGGCCTTGGAAACTCATTCATTCCTGGTGCCTTATTGGTGTCCCCAGAAGCTACCTTTGGGTTAGAAGCTTGGTCCCACCCCACAAGAGAGGAAGAAAGACAAACAGGCTCCCTTATCTATGGAAGATACCCCAGCTATCTGCTAACCGCAGTCTTTGACCTTTATATTTAGAAAAGGGAGGGAGCTTTGGGCAGGCAGCAAATTTTAATCGCAAGGCACATAGTTTATGCAGTTCTGGTTTGGGGCAGAGTGAGAAGTGCTAAATTCAGGAGGGTAGTTCGCTTTCCCTGGATTGTCGATTTTCTCCTCTCCACTGGCCTCGAATGAAATGTTTTATGAATTGGCATTTTCCATAGTAAAAGGAATAACAACAATAAAACTGCTACTTACTGAGTGTGCACCATGTGCCAGGCACTGTGCTAAGTGCTATGCATACATCGTCTACATTAACTCAGCGTGATTCTGGTGATTCTGCTGAGGTAGGCATTTTCATATGCATTTTTCAGTTGAAGAAAATGAGGGTTAGAGAAATTAAGTTACTTTGCTTAGAGGAGTCATTTAGCAAACCCAGGATTTAAAACCCAGGAGTACAGTGTGGCCTTTTCTGCTACTCTTTCCTTGCCAACAGGGATTTGATACTGATGTCTTAGTAAATGTAATTTCTAAGCCGGGAAATGTGTTCAGGGCTCAGTAAGGGTGACTGCCTCACGAGGTAGTTCAGGGCGTGGCTGTACGCCTGCATTAGTCACAGCTGGGCTCACGGTCTGGTTGAGGAGACAAGAGCACACGGCCCAGCTACTAAAACATGGGATCACGTGTCAGGAAATGGGGGATCCAGCTCCAGTCCCTCTTTGGTAGACAGGCTGTTTTCCTGAGCTTCAGTTTTCCTTTCTGTAAAATGGGAATTGTCACTTCTATCCCATCTCGCCCACCTCACTGAGCCCTTGTGAAGCCTAAGCATGAAGGCAAAGGAGGTAGGGACACACACTGTAAAGCTTAAAGGTCTTTCCAGAGGAGAGGGTCGTAAGAAGAGAGTGGCAGTCTTCATCAGAAAGAGAGATGAGTCAAAGGTTTCGCGGGCAGCCAGTGTGGATGCGAAGGTGACACAGCAGAAGCTTGGCTGGGCAGAAACACCAGGGTGGGGCAGAGATCAAGAAGCAATACTACTAATGAGGGAAATTTCCTTGGGTGTGAGGCTCTGCCACCTAGACAAAGCCCAGGTAGGCTCAGACTAAGAAAGCAAAGTGATAGGCAAATATGGAGGAAAATAAAATGGGTCTCGTTGGGATTAGTTATAAGATCAAATCAGTTAAAGGGTGGGCAAGTGTTTGATGCACTATTATGGCCATTTTCTCTGGAAGAGATGTGAACAGATTTGTACAGTCTAATGGGAAGATGGGGTGCAGCTCATGCCCCTTGACCCTGGATTCAGTGTTCTTTCACACAAGATCCACTGGCCTCTTGGGATTGCCCTTCTCAACACCATTCAAAAGTTGGTATGCAGGGAAACCCTAGTCCAACCCTTCCATCATGGGCCTTCTCCCAGCTGTGAAGGAAGCCATGCTAGCTCATCTACTTGATCATTCTACACACCCAGGCACAGGACTCAGATGATGAATAAGACAGGCCAGGTCCCCTTCCATAAGTCCTCTTGGTCATTGGGGGAGGGAGACACTAAACAGGTGATTATAGGACATCGAGTTAAGGACTACATTGGTGGGATGCGAAGGCATTGTGGGAACCCATCATCTGGTACCTGACCCTTGCTGGATGGAAGGGTAGCCAAGAAAAGGTTTTGGAAAGATATGAGGGAAAACATAAGTTGTCTCCACAAGTTTGTGAAGTCGTGGCTGAGTCATTAGTTGGTTACCTCTCTGGCCTTACCCCTCCCTGATTCATTCAGTGGATCTTTAATGAATGGCTACAGTGTCCTCCCCTCCCCACTCTTTGCTAGACACTGCGAAACCATGAACAAGATGGAACAAGATGGCTAAAGCTTCTGAACTCACAGAGCTAACATTTTATTAATGAAATGAAAATAAGGAGGTAAATAAATAAACATGGTAACTATAGGTGCTTTGAAGAGTCCTATGATGAGGAGTAGCAACAGTCTGCTTTCAATAGGGTGGCGCGAGGGCTCCGAGGAGGTGTAGACTTTGGCTGAACGGAAGGAAGAGAAGCTGGTTTTCTAGAGCTAAGAATTCTGGGAGCTCCAATCCCAGGATGCTAGCCCTAAATTCTCCTGTGTTACAGCATCCTCAGACCCCCCATGCCTTTCTCCTTCCTGTGGCACTGGAATTCCTCTGTGCCCTGGATGGGTATGTTTCCAGGGTGATAAAGGCTCTTCCTCACCCCATTTTGTATGTCCTTGGGGCTGAACACTGACCATTGACATATCGCAGTTCCTCCCAAAGGATGGCTTCCTGTCCCTCCTCCTAACTGTGGAAGCATCCATGTGACGTGTTCATCCTCTTGCCTGGCACTGTGGTAAATCGCTGAGGTAAATCTGTGGGTTTACCTCAACAACAATCCCTAAACCACATTTTGCAGATAACAAAGCACTTTTATATTCTTTATATGGACTTAATTTAATTCACCCCTCATGATCCTCTTGCAGAGGAGATACTGACCTCCTTCTTTAAGAGACAAGGAGACGGAGGTCCACAGAGACAGAATAATCAGGAAGCACGTGTTCTGGTGAAAAAGCCCCATGGGCTCTAGAACTGGGTCAGCCTGGGTTCAAGCTTCACTATGTAGTCACTGTAGAGTTGGGCAACTTGCCCCAGCTCTCCGAGCCTCTCTTCTGGACAACGTGAGGATAGTAACCTGGCTCTGCCAGCCCGCGTGCTGTTTCCTCACACCTTCAGAGGGGCCCTTCAGGCCCAGCACTAGCCGGGGAGGGAGACGCTGAAGGAAGCGCTCGGCCCAGACAAAGTTGGAAGTGTTAGAGGAACTGAGCCTCTGATGAGAAGCACATTTCGTACATTGGGTTCTTTCCACTTCACCATAGTGTACCATTTAGGAATGCAAGTTAAACAAGAAAAGGCAGACAAGAAAACCCTCCGTAGATGCGTGTGGCGAGGGCAGTAAATACACAGTGGGGCCCTCAGAGAGTGACGGTGGAGGGGGCTTTGGCTGTCTTTCCGCCTTGCTCCTCCTGCACAGCCCGGCCAGTCCCGAGCCCAGCTCTCCTCACACATGTTAGCAATCCCCACTCCAGCCAAATGCATGAGCATCATTTGTCCTCGGGATGGTGGGGATGACGAGGGCTTGCACGGCCCTGAGTCATCCAACCGGAGGAAAGGGCAGACTCTATTAACCAAAGGCCTACTAATCCCGAGGTTAATATTATTAAATTCTCTATTAATAATAAGTTGCAGGGCTCTTTGCTGGGTTGCTCATAAAAGCAACCACTGCAGTCCCGCCTTGCTCTGTCATGAGCACCACAGGGAAAGGGTGGCTCCGTGCTGCGTCTAAAGTGGGTAGTCCTTTCCTTGAAACCCAGCGGGTGTTTAATAACTGTTTCAGCAGTGGCGTTACCAGGGCTGTCCTAGACCTCAGTGAGGAAGGCACTCTTGCTTGCTTGCTCTTTCTGTGACTTTCTCCAAGGCAGAGATCAGGTCTCTCTAGCAGACACGTCTGGGCCAGGCCATATCCTCTTGGCCCAGGTGCAGCTGTGGTGGGAAGTAATATCTCTACCAAAGCTCACCTGGTACTGCCAGTGACCTTAAAAGCAAGCTTCCCCTTTCTGCCTCATGGCATTGTACAAGACTAAGAGCTACCTATGCCCATGCACATGCACAGCTGGGAAAAAAAAAAAAAGCGTTGGGAAATTTTTACTTGTGGGGAGGCTCTCAACCAGTGGTCCTCAGGGATCAGAGAATATGTTCTCTAGCTCCTAGTTCTCAGCCAAACAATTCTAAGAGACCTCTCTTTCACTTCTTTGAAGATCCCTGTAGAAGAGAGTTTCCACTTCCCATCACTCATGGCGGCAAACTTCATGACGCACTTCTATATTGATGTTTCCTTTTCCTTCTTTGATTCTTTCCTCTCCCCCATGCCCGTTTCTTGGAATCACCTCCCAAATAAACCATCTGTACGCAAGCCCTTCTCTTAGCCTCTGCTTTCCAGGAAACAAAAACGAAGACATTCTTCTTCATGTTGTGTTCCCAGCCCTCACCTCAGGTTACAGTACCCAGTAAACACACTCACTCCCTAGACAAATATTTATGGAGAATCTGCTGTGCATAGTCACTGTGGTGAGTGAACGAAGTCCTTTCCTCATGGAGCTCATAGTGGGTGATACAGACAGCACAGTAATTCATCAGTATGTGAGCAAGATTGACAAGTTTTATGAAGAGAAATAAAGTAGAAAAGGGGGCTAGAGAATGATTAGATGAAACTGAGTAGCCGGAGAGGGCCTTTCTGAGGACAGGACAGAGAATATGTTCTGGGCAAAGAAAAAGAATGATAATGCAAAAATATGGGGAAGAGCTCTTCAGGCATGGAAGCCATGGGTGCAAAGGCCCTGTGGTTGGAGCATACGTGGCATGTTAGAAGAGGAGGAAGAATGCCAGCATCACTGGAGTGAGTGAGTGAGGAAAACAGGGTAGGCAATGAGGTAAAAGACCGGGCTAAAGAAAGCAGGAATTGGGAATTCTCAGTGGTTTTTGTCGAATAATAGAATCTTTGTATCCCTTGCCCTAGGGAAGGCTCAGGTTTTGGAGTCTGAAAGCTATGGGTTTGAAGTTCAGTCTTGTTATTTAGATGGAGTGTGACCTTAGGCAATCTGCTTGAGACTTGTGAGCATTTTTTTTATCTATAAAATAACAATCATAAAATCTACTTCATAGGATATGTATCTGATAGGACTCATAGTTGGAAGTAACAGAAAACAAATGGAAAGTACTTTGGCAGAAAAGGGAAAATACTGACTTAAGCATTTGAAATATCCAAGGGTATATGTAGCTTCAGACCCAACTGGTCCAAGTCTTCAATGATGTCATCATCAGTCAGCCTAACTGATCAGGCCTGAGTCTCTTGTTCATCTCCCATTGGCCTCTGACATGGTATAGCAGGTCGCAGACTACATATGTATCTCTGGAAGAGGGTGTAGGCCTCACCTCCAGCAAAATCATATAGATTAAAATCAGGGAAGAGCTGGTTCCCTGGTGGAAAATTGCGGTACTCTCAGTAGAAGGAGGCATGGGTTTAGAGCAGGTCCAACCAACAGATGTCTACTTGAGGACTGGTGTGTGGATGAGCCAGAAGTCTTTTCATACAACTTTTGGCACATAAGAGCTCTTACTAGGTGTTTGCTAGAACACCATCACCTTTTTGGGAGTCTATTTTTTGGCAGTCCCTTGTCTTTTATACCATGGGAGTCCTATGCACTCCTCAAAGAGGCCACACGGGAGGCAGCCTGGCTCTTCCAAAAGAGTGTTCTCATGTATGGTGCTGGTGTTGGGGAGACAGGTGTGGACCCAGGCTTTGACTGCTGAAGTTCAGTTTCATACCCTGACACATATATCTGCACGGCCAGCCTTATGTTGGGTCCTGACGACACAGAGATGACCAGAACACAAATCCTGCTGACACAGCACCTCCCAGTCTGTGGGCACAAGTGCAGTACAAGAAGCATGGGATCCCAGTAGGTAAGTCACTTAGCCTTCCCTCAACCTGTTTCCTCATTTGTTAAAGAGTTAACCTAAGTCTTTAAATTGTACTCAATATGAATCAAGATAGGGTTGTTTTGAGTGTTTAATCAAGACAATATAAGTACAAGTGTGATGCCATATGATAATAGTGAAATAAACATTTCCTTTCCTGCTCTCCTTTCCTCTTTGCCTGCCTTCCATCTGTCCTCTCTCCCTTCTTTTTAAAAAGTACTTCCTTTTGTGGAGATGCAACGGGGGTGGGGGTTAAGGAGGTAGGAAAAGAATAAATGAAACAAGATGGGATCAGGAGGGAGACAAACCAAAAGAGACTCTTAATGTCATAAAACAAACTGAGGGGGGTAGGGGGGAGGGGTGTTAGGAGAGGGTGGTGGGGTTACATTATATGTTTAAATTTTTTAAAAAATTAAAAATAAAAGTACTTCCTTTTGCAGGGGAAAAAAAAAGGAAAGTTCTAGGGACTTAGGTATTACATAATGTATCTAAAATCTGCTGAGTTTCAGCACTAAAAATTTTGCCATCAGACGAACAGATGAGACCCAGTAGAAATGTGGTGATGGGGATGGGGGGCACTCACACTGGTACACCATCCATGTAGCAGGCATCCTGCATGACTTATTGATCCCTTACCTGATTCTCTGATGTTTGAAGCAATAGTCTTGGAGAGTTTAATCATCCATCCCTAGATAGCAGACTTCTCAGGTGGTAGAGGCTGGCTTCAAAACCAGGTCTTATCCTTTCTCCCAAACCCACTCTCTTTCCTCCACCTCATGCTGCCATTACGTCAAAGGTGAGAATCAGACACCGGTTCTTCAGGTTTAAAATAACGTGTTTTGGCAGAAACAGATCGGCTGCAGCTGAGGCCCTCAAAAAAAAAAAAATGCATCTCGTCCATGACAAGGTCTCTGAATGAGTTTCTGCATTTGCCCACGTAAAGGAAAGGCGGGTGATGCAGAGCCCTGCTTCTCCTTGGCACCACAGCAAAGAACATCTACAGGTTAGAGAGAGGCTAGGCCCAGAGTGGCCTCCACATCCCCTTGGCGTTTCCTCAAAAGAGCATGGAGGCCCGAGCCGGGGACCTTTCTCCCCACCTGGGCTAAATAACTCACTGCTCCCGCCCCTTGTAGTTTGGAATTCTTTGCTGCTTTTTTTCCCAGCCTGTTTTCAATTTGCTCTTGTGGCCGGCTTTGACTGTGACCTCAACTCAATCAGAAGCGAGAGGGTGAGGGGAGAAAGCTAAAGAGAGAGAAAAAGAGGAGGCAGAGGATTTGAGGGAGTGATAAATGAGAGAGGCTTGAGGCAGAGGGTGGGGCCTTTAGAAAATTACTCTGTATTTTGTTGGGTCGGTTCTGAAGCTTCAGCAGAATTGTGATTGAGCTTTTCTGTGGATTGTAATGAGAGCAAGGCTTGCGTTGAGTGGATAAAGAAATGTGTGGGGGTCTGGCCCGAGCCCACTCGGGTTACAGCCCCAGAAGAGCCATAATGGGGAACAGGCACATTCCTGTACAACGACTCCCAACTCCCTATCTGTTTTCAAGGAAAGAAAAACAGAGAAAGAATGTTAGATTCTTGGACAGGCATGGGCAAGGCAGTGGCGTCCGCAGCCTGGGTCTAGGAGGATTCTGCCACACGGCCATGATATGCCAGAGAGGAGGGGACAGAGCTAGTGTAGGCAGCATCCTACTGGAAGGTGCATGGAACTCAGAAGCAAAAGAGATAGGTTTGATTCTGGACTCTGCCCCGAGAGGCTAGGGAGCCTCGAGTGGGGCTGCAGCATTCCTGAACCTCTGTATTCCTATCAGGGAGTGTGGCAGGGTTTTCGGATTCAAATATTTTTAGCAATAAAATGTATAAGCCAATATTTTTAAAACAGTTTTTTTCCCAACTTAAATAAAACATGGACCATCTGTATACAAAACAGATCTAATTGGCTGGTGTTGCTCTGGTTTGACGTTAGCGTGGGTGAAGGAGACAAGACTTCAGCCTCTACCTACTACCACCTCACCTGTTCCTTCTCAACCCCGGAGTCCTGCACATTCTACTTAGCAAAGCTAGAATATATTACATAGTGGAAACCCAGTGAACTACCTATGTCTCTCCTGGGCTTTTCATCTTTCTCAGATAGTCCAAGTTTAGGAAGATGGCTAGGTGGACCTGTACGTCTCACATAGCGCCTGGCACATAGTAAATAAATAGAGCTCATATTCACGTTGACTGTAGCTGGTCAGAAATTGAAGAGCAACGTCTGTAGTTTTCAGCGATTTTATCTCATAGGCTGGCTGATAGAGATTATCACATAGGCTATGAGTCAAGAGATGAGGTTCTTGTTCTATGTCAACCTCCTGCTCTGTATGTGGCCACAGACATGCTGCTTTCCTTCTCTAGGCTTCAGGAGTCACCTGGAAAAGGACAGGATTTCACCCAAAGGCTGGGTCAAAAACTAAAACTAAAACTAAGGGTCCTTATCCCTCTTCTCTGTTATGATGAAATGATAACCAAAACAATAGTGATAGTTGACATCTTTTTGAGCCCTTCATGTATGTCGGACATGGTGCTAATGGATTTGTAAGCAATTTGTGCAATTTGTATACTGTATTCACAATGCCGTAAGTTAGGTACTACTATTACATCCATTTTACATGTGAGAAAGTAGGTGTAGAGTCAAGGAATCTGTCCAAGGCAAGATGTAAATGGGGGTGAACCAAGACGTAATCCTAGGGAGCGTAAACTCAGAGCTCAACCTCTTAACCACTGTACTCCGGCACTGTTTGTTGAGTCGTCCCACCTCCAGACTCGAAGTATGGTGTATTGTGGGACCCTGATGCATATGTTGCATTGTAACTGATTTGCATGTGTGCATAGAGAAGCCTCCATGCCTTTCTTAGTACCCCCTATGCTAAGTGAGCAAGGACAGTGAAGGATCACTTCAGTCACCTATCTCCACCTCGGTTACATTTAAACCTTCTGGAATGGAGTTTCAAGAAAAAGCACTCTTACATTTTACTTTATGGGTCTGTTCTTGTATTTGAGAACCCTTCCTGTTGTCAAATTACAAACTGTATGAAGGTCCAGGACCATTTCTTTTATGGTTTCATTCCCCAAGCTGGTAGAACTAAGAGTGGAATGAATTCAGTTGCAGACTGAACAAAATTGAGAAAGCTCACTTTCTAACACTACTGTTTTTGAACTTTCTCTAGGAGGCAGCGTAGTATAAAGGAAAAGGTATGGCTTTGAAGTTAGGAGGATCTGGGTTCAAATCTCAGCTCTGTCCCTCCCTAAATTTGTGAGCTTAATCTCAGCTTTACAACAGAGATATTAACATTTAACTCATGAGGATTGAGTATTGTGACAAATGAAAAAAAGAAAATGGGGTACTGAATGTCCATTTTCTTCCTTTTAACTCTTTTCATTTGAAGATCATTATGTGTATCTAGTCCCAAATAGAACTGGACACTACATGTCCTTAGAATGTCCCTGGTATGACTAGTTGTATATGCCATGCTATCCAGTTTCTTCACTTGAACTAAACCTATAAACCTTAGAATGGTGTACCTATCTTACTGACCTCTCAGACATACTATGAGGCTTTTATCCAGGATCCAAATTATTCTGAAATGGATTGAAATATCTGGAAAGCTATGCCCCTTTGTAAATGAATGTCAACCATATTTTGGCTTGAAGATAGTTAATCCAGGCCACAGGAATACTGAATTCCCTCATGAGGGGCCAATTCTTTCAATGGCTATCTCGAAACAAATTGAAAAGCAGACAGACATGGGTCCACGCTCAAAGAAAACAAATGCAAGCTGCCAGACTTGAAATCCTAAGAAACCAAGAGAAACAAAACCCTTATTCCCTCCTGCGAGTAATTTCATGTTTTTCCCCCTTTCTTCATTTTTCACTGTATACATTGTTCTGCTTTAGTACCTATTGGCAGAGAGACTCTGTTGAGTTACAATGTTAGTACCTATTGGCAGAGAGACTCTGTTGAGTTACGATGTTAGTACCTATTGGCAGAGAGACTCTGTTGAGTTACGATGTCACTATGCAAGGGGCTGACATAAGAGACCTCTGAAAGAAGTAGGGGAGACCAAAATTTTTGATGAATAAGGTTTTCATTTACCTTTTCATTTTCTAGCAGAACTGCTGTTCTAGACAAAGAATTTCTTCCTAGACTCATCCTTTCTTCCTAGACTCCGAACTCAGTAAGAGTTATTGACCCTGTACTGCAGAAAGCAAAACTGAGACTTGGAGTGGTGAAGACACTTGCAGTAAATGGTGAAAATAGAATTCAGTCCCAAGTCTGTCCAACAAGAGCAGGTAAACTGCGTGTCGACCTGACATCAGCCTGATTCAGACCCTTCCTCTGCCACTAGGGGTCAAGTCTATGAACTCTAGCTGTCATTGTAAACAGTGGAGAACAACACTGCACACTAGCTCTGCTACACTGGACCGTAGGGAGAAATGCTTTATAGAACTGTTGTGTACCTGAAGTCCCAGGCCCACCCAGACAGTTCATTCAGACAAGTGTTAAACCTCATTCACGTGTGAGTGCAGAATGAAACTTTCTTTGAAAGACCAAAGGAGGTGATCTGCATATCCTGCCCTCCCAGTTCCCTGCCTTCTTGGATCACAGTCTTCTTGGACTCTTGGCCAATTACTGTTCCATGCTAGTTCCATTATATCGGATTACCCTTAACATCAACTAGGTAGGATTTAGTCGAGTGGGCATCTTCTTCTTGTTTGTTACTGAGAATAAGTGAGTAGAGAATATGCAGCATTCCATATCAGATAGGAAGGAGGAGGAATGAACCATAGGGAGGCCTCTTGTTATTCCTTACTGTGTGGTATAAAATGACTCTCATGCTTGTTTTGCTCCTAAATCATCCAATTTTAGAACTGGAAGGGAACTTAGAAGCCATTTAGTCTGGATCATTTATTTTATCTATTTTTAAGTAATTTTTTATTGATTTATTTTTCTTTGTTACAAAAGTAATACATGTTCATTGTAGGTAATTTAAAAAAAAAAACAGAGATAATGGGCATTTTTTCCTCTCTCATTTTTGCTTATCTCACGTTACAAAGCCACTATTATGTATTTGCTATAACTTCTTCCTTCTCTTTTGAAATGGATATAAATGTAAAATTTCCACCAAACATTAGATTATTCTGTAATAGCGCAGCCTGTTTTTTAGCTTAATACCTTTTCATATAATTTCATATTCTTCCACAATATTGTTTTTAATAGCTACAAAATATTCCATTGCATCATTGAATCATAATTGATATTGCTATTTCTATATCATTGACCATTTAGTTGTTTCTAAATTATTCTTGTTGGTTTAAATAGTACCATAATTTTTATCCACATAACTCAATCTTTGTGTACATCTGTCTTTTTATTTCATTTTTTTTTTCAAGTTCTAATAGTGTTTCTACCCCTTTGATTCTGCAGAGGAAAAACTAAAGCGGGATGGGATGGGAATTCAATTGCCCCAAGATATTAAGCAAGTTCTTAACAGGCTTAAGACTAGATCCCAAGATTTTAAAATGTTCAGTTATTCTTTTTAGTCAGGCCCATTTCTAGTAAACTTCAGCTGCTTCCTAAAATCCAGTGGCTAGATCGACTTTTAGAAATCATGGAGTTGAAGGCACTTGCTTTTCCACTGTCCCTCCCAGTCCCATGGTCTTCATCACTCATTAGTCACAGAGCTCTTTCCTCCTTAGTTGGACCCGGTTTCTGTCCATCTCAATGTAACACTTCATGAGTTTAATGCCACTGCATTAAGAGTGACCATGTGATAGAAAACCCACCTTACATCCTTGGTCCAACTCCTTTGTTACACCAGAAAGGAGAATGCAATCCCAGAAAGGAAGGGCCTTGCTCAAGTAATTAAGAGGAAGTTAACAGCAGGAACGAGACCAGAAAGTTTCTCTGGACAGAAAGTACTATTCCCCTGTTGTCTTTTCATGCATTTTTAGTACACAATAATTTACCTTATTTGAGCCTTGCTACAATTTCAAAAAGGTAGGTATTAGTATGACCACTCTCCAGTTGAGAAGATTCCAGCATAAATTTAAGCAGAGTCTTTAGGGCTAGATACTAATCTGTGTCATGTTCATATGCTATGCTTACTTTGTCCACTAATCCTCCTGATAATGATATCCAGACATTTCATGGGTTTGGACAGCAGCAAGAATGTCTGCTCACCAAGGCTGGAGCTGGAGAGCTCATCTTTCTTTGTCTCCCTCCAGGAGAGTTCCTGAGTTTTGCCGATGACCTGCTCTCTGGCCTGGGTACATCTTGTGTAGCAGCTGGTCGAAGCCATGGAGAGGTCCCTGAAGTCAGTATCTACTCCGTCATCTTCAAGTGTCTGGAGCCCGATGGTCTCTACAAGTAAGATTGCTGGGTGCGCGGGGATTGTGAAACAGGATGATTTTAAGTCTGGGAGGCAAGGTGTGAATAATCTGTCCAGGCCAACCAGATATTTGATAGGCCAGCCTATATGTGCACCTTGAGATCTGAGGTTCAGAAGTGTCCACTGGAGATGTGTGGCCACAATAAGCCACAGAATCATACAGCATTAGTGCTGAAGGGTCCAGGGAGACCAGGGCCCACAAAATCATTTCTCCCAGTAATGAAGAATTTGCAACCCAGAGAGGGAATGTGGCAAATTAGCAAGGAGGGCTGGGACAGGCATGCCTGCCTGGGGTTCTTTTCTCAATTCTGTGGTCTCTCCTCTGAAAAAGATTACATTAGTGATCTGAAATATATATATGATGCCTGTTATATATTATATATTATATTATTATATATTATATATGATATTATATTACATATTATATATGATGTTTGTTATATATTACATATGGTGTATATATTTGTTTTACAAATAAAACAAATATATTTTATATGTTTTATATATATAAAACATAAAACATAAAATATGTTTTATATATATAAAACAAATATATACGTATATATTTGTTTGCTTGTCTTACTAGCTTCAGCTGCTTCCCTTAGCAATGATGCCATTATCAGTGCTTCACAGAATACACTGGAGTCACTGCATTCAAACTTCTCAAGATGCAAAAGGAAGTCATTCCAAGGCTCAGCTCTTAATCTCAGAGGGAAAGGGGGCTCTTCTTTCTTTTGTTCTGCTCTCAGCGAGTATTGTCCCATTGGGTTGCATCCGTCATAAACTATTGCGTAGGGTTTTAGAGACAAGCTGTCTTCTTGTACCCTAATTATGAAACTACAGGCCACTTCCCTTAGCAACCAATTTCACCAGTTATTGAAATCATTCATTTTTCTTTTATTTACTTGGTGATCCTCTTACTTACCCATTTACCTAATCATTAATCCCTCCCTCTTTCCATCCTTTTCTTTCCCCTTTGCTATCTTCCTCCAACCATCCATCCATCTGTTCATTCCTATACTCCATCATTCACTCACTTACTTATTCATCACTTCTTCATTCATTCATTCACATTTTTACTTCTTCATGACTCACTTATTCAGCATACATTTTCTGAGGACTTCCTGTGACTTGGTACTAAGCTAAGAAATGTGAGTATGAATGTGACAAAGACAAAGGTTCTATTCTCCAATGACTTATAACTTAGTATGAAAGACCACAGACTGTGGAATCAGATGAGGTTTTGACATTTTTAGCCATGTCACCTTAAATAAGTTTCTTTTCCTCTATAAGCCTCAGTAAAAAAGTAATAATCAAACCTAGGCTGTAGATTTACATGAGAGTTAACGTGAATCTCCTTCACCTCCAAACCACATCCTGTCCGCACTTCCTCTGGAAGATAAAACTTTTCTAAAGACCGTGGCACTTTTTTGAATACCCAACATATTCAGGCTCATTGGTAACACCCAACAGATTACACACCAAACTCAGGAATATCACTGTAAGCTAGAAATTGACCATCTCATAGATGTGTGGGCCCGAGCTTTATTTTGCCAGAATGGCAAAATCATTTGGGGACACGGAGAGCTTCAGGAATGGAATCTCGAAAATACCATAGGCTATCAGATCTCTCTTGTGGGACATTTCGGCAAACTTCCCAGAGAAAGTAGCATTTGCCTTAGGCCTTAAGTGGTGACTTGGGATCCAGATCTTGATATCATAACTCCATAGTTTCTTAATCCATGAGTGCTACCCTAACCTCTTGGGCTCTAGGATCACTCCATCTATAAAATACAAGTATGTGACTGAATTAAGAGCTATAAGGTCTTTTCCAACTCTAAAAACTATGATTATGTGAAGAAAGTAGCATTTTTGGAAGATTTCATGATGGCTGACTCCTGATTCCTCTGTCCTCTGTTATGTGCATACACTTGAGGAAGGCAGATCTGGGTTCCAGTTTCCATCCTGCACTTACCAGCTGTGTGACACAGTGAACTTCTCAATCTTCTGGGCTTCCATTTCCTCCTCTGTGAAAATGGGGATTAACAATAGTGTCTGACTCACTGGGACCTCAAGAGGATTTGATGAGATAGTGCACAAAAGCTCTCTACTTGGTGATGAGCTCCCAGTGAGAGTGTAAGCTATTACCACTGTTGTTCTTGTTGGGCTAAAAATTAACTTTAACTCCCTTCTCCTCCTTTTGCCAACCTACTGGGATAGCATCTAGCAGAGAGGGACAGAGCCCTGGTGGGTGATTCCTATTCACTGAGACACAAGTTGTAAGCTTGTCTCTGGGTGACATTGTGGAGCCTTGACATTAGCCAGTCTGAAATCCTACAGACCCATTATGTAGAGAGCAATGAAATGTTTTATGGAACCCCAAAAGCAGTTAACACTGAGAGCTGACAAATCAGTTGACATTTAAATGACATTTAAAATGTCATTTTCCCTCACCTCTTTTCCTTCTGCTTGACACCCCTACCCCTTTCCCACCTCTTGAAGTAGGACCATCCTTTCTTCTTCTGTCCTGGAAATGTGCTTGTCATGAGCTTGTCATCGCTAACTCTGAAGACTTCTTTATTTTATTTTTGAAATTGATTTTATTAATGGCTGTGGAATCTGGGCAGTGCTGACAAGGAGCCCAGGGTGTGGTTTGGACCCATCTCTCATGCTGCTGGTGGCTTTCCTTCCGTGAAGTCTGACCAACTCAGTCTTGAGTTAAAATAGTTGCATTGTCAGTTCTTGAGTTTTCTCCTTTTCTGCTTGCTCGTTCCTTACCAAAATTAGTTTTCTAACTCTTGGGTTGAAATGGCTGTGTGTGGCAATAGCAGGAGGACAGGCTGAGCTGAGTACAAATCCTGATTCTTCCCTGACCTTGGAACGTGCCCTAGGGAAAGCCAGTTCTCACTGCTCTTTGCCACAGTGTCTTCCTCTGGAAACAGGGAACTGGTAATTGTTTTTGATCTTATGGGGTTAAAGGGAAGAGCCTTAAGGGAGAAACTACATGGACAGGGTTGACCAGAATGCCTTGCATATACTGTTTTGTTCTCCCTGACTCCATTGCTGGTTATCTGTATCTTTGACAAGGATAGTCCTAGAGGAGCCATTCCCTATGGGGCAGAGTGGGGTGTTGCTAGCCCTAGAAAAAAGGACCATCCAGGATCCTTTGGGAATTAAATAGTATGAAAAGAGTCCAGACCCCTGGGTTTGCATTAAGCACAGGGCACCAGATCCCCCATGGACACTACCAGAGGTATAACGGGATTCAGGTGGCCCAGGCATGGAGGGCCAGTCTCTCAGACAGGTAGTCTGAGTTCACATCTCACTACTGCCACTTCTGTCTCTGGGACCCTAGGCTAAACATTGATGTCATCTCCTTGTTCTGCAGTTTCAACACTTTCAAAGTGAAGGTGTGTTAGATCTACCCCAGCTTGAGAGTTCAGAAAATACATACTTACGCTATAGGATTTCTTCTCATTCTGTCTCTCGTTCTCCTCCTGGGCTCCTGTCCTTCCTACTTTTCTACCTCTCTCTCTCTGGTTTTACCCCAGTGTGCCTCCCTGCGTCTCTGGTCACCTCTCATGCCTTTCATTGCCTCTCTGTGTAAATATATTCTGCAAATCTCACTGTCTGTGTCTATCTGTCATTCTCCCAGTCATTCCTTCTTTGCCTTTCCATTTGTTTTTCTCTTAACTTCTGTTTGTCTGTGTTTAACTCAGTTTCTCTCTCCTATTTCTTACTTAAGTTTGGATTCCTCTCTGTCTGTTTCTCTCTCTCTTTCTCTCTCTGAATGTCCACCCCTTCTCACTACTTCACCTAGGAAGGCAAATTTCTTTTGCAGCCCCTCCACCCGTGTAATTTTACTCAGTACCACAGGGTTGAGACCAACTGGAGGAGTGAAAGTCAAGGCTGATTTTCTGTCCTAAGCTCACCCGGGTGTAGCAAAACAGAAACATCAGCATTTCGGCCCTGTTTAAATTGAATTTCCTTGTTTGTTCCATTTGTTTTGCTTTTGAATGAAAACAAACAAAGAACAGCAGAAAGAGGGTCCCCAGAAGGGCTGAGAGTGTGGCCAGCTCCTGCATCCTTGGGTTGCTTGAACTGGTGAGTGACCCCTCCAAGCAGGAATCTCCCACTGAAGATGGATGGGTCAGGCCAGGCTAGGCACCCATGGTCCCTGTCCTTGCCTGGCTAAAGGCCTAGACACCCTTCTTGTCGCCGTTCCCCAATTTCCTATTACCCAAGGTAATTAGCCTCTGTCTTGTCTTGGCTGCCTTGCCTTTCTCTAATCATGGATGACTGCCAAAGGGTCCTGAGCAAACATGCAGCAGCGGCCAGGCCCAATTCCTGGGGAGGGGGTGCATTCCCACACACTCAGAGGCTTGCCCCGGGCCCATCCTTCACCTCCCTGGCCTCAGCTCTGTGAAAAGAATGCCAAGGGAGCCTGGGTACTACAACCATGTGCCAACATCCACGGTGGGACCAGAGGGAAGAGGGGAGGAGGGGCTCTTTCTTAGCAGGGATGGGTGGAGTTGGAGGAGAGGAGTAAAAGGAAAACCAGGGCCCTAGAGGAGAGAAGGCATTGTGAAAAAAAAAGAGAAAAAAAAAAAAAAGCCTGAGGTCAGGAGTCAGACAGCAATTCCCACACTGACTCCCAGGTGAGACCTGGGGCCTGTTCTTCCCCCTCCCCTGGCTTTGATGTTGTTATCTGTGAAATTGAAACGTTAAACTCTCTCTGAGACAGGCACACGGAGGCAGGGATGCGGACTATACCCTAATGCCCAGTGCCTCCTGTGCTTCCTGGATCCTAGCAGTAGTGGGGGTAGTAATAGGCATCTGAGCATTCACCCTGTGCCAGGAACCACAGT
>ML105347.1:360497-406935 GCA_003697995.1 Taxidea taxus jeffersonii
CCCCCTCCCACAACTGCCCAACTTCCCTCTCTGGGTCCCTCTTTCCCCAGGATGCCAGAAATGAAATAACATTCTTCGCGTGTTTGTTCTAAAGCTCCTGGCAGCCTTCCCGCAGACCCCTGGCTGGGTCAGGACTCATTTGCATTAGCATGTGTGAGGCCAGCATGAAGGGGAGGGAGAGGCCCTGTTTTCAAGGAGTTTCATCAGGCACCCCTGCCAGAAAACGGAAAAGTTACTCTTTCTTTCTGGGAAACATTCACAGATTGAAACAAGCAAGGAAGGCCAGGGGGCTCTCTGACTTGTGGGGAGGTTGGTGCTTGGGTAAGCTGCCTGCCTGACTCCCATGGACTGTATCCAGCCCTATCATCCTTATCACAGGCCTGCCCCCAGAACTCCCTCCTTCAAGAGTGTAGTAACTTAAGACCTAAATAGATATTTCTTAACTACATCTATGGTCTGTAACAGAGAGAGGAGAGAGCGCACACAGGTGAGGAAGACACTCAGAAGCTACAGAATAAATAAGCCAGCAATTTTTGCTGGCCTCTAGATAGATATTAAATCAACAAATCATCTTTTTAAAAAAAGAGATAATCCCTAGGGTTTTTTATTTGTTTGTTTTTGCTTTAATCCTGTGAATTTTTAAATAAGGCCCTGTCTCAGAATCATACTTTCTTCCAGGGATCTCAGCAACCTTGTCCAAATCCAGCTAACCATGTCAGGCCAAAGGGAGTCCCCCCGGAGGCATCTCAGGAGTGTCATTGGCACATAAAACGTGCAGACCCTAGAGGCAGGGATTAAGCCATTTACAAAGAGGCAAACCAAGTTCCTGGTATTTTATTGGCCAAGCTCCCATAATTTCCCATTATTCTTTTTCATTTCCTCGCTTGGGTATGTCTTCTTCAGACAAGACCTTTGCCTCTTCCTTTATGATAGTGTCCATGTGAATACTTCAGAGGAAAAAAGGAAGAATCAGTGATATGAATGGCTGTTATTGAAAGAATGCTATCGACATGCCAGACACTGGTCTAAATGCTTTACATAAATTACCTCGTCTGGTCCTCTCAGTAACTCAATGAGGACAGAGCTCTATTATTCCCATTTTACACATGAAATGACCAAAGCCCAGAGAACTTAGAAATTTGCCTAAAGTCATGCTGTAGTCAGCAGCAGAGCCAGGATTTCAATTCACGCTGGCTGGTTCCGGAGCCCAAGCTCCTCATCACTAATGAGTACAGCCTCTCCTGATGTCGTATCAGCCTTGAATGAGCCTGCTACACACACCAGATTGTGCCCTCCTCCCATCACAGGGCCTTGGCACATGCTGCATGTCTTACTCATTCTTCAGTCGTCAGCCTAAATGTTGCTTCCTCAAATGGCATCCCCAACCCATAACCTAAATTATGCCTTCTTACTCCTTTCCTTTGTTGCAATTATTGAACTGGGAGATGACATATTTATGTATGCGTTAATGTCTGTCCCCTCTCAGACTTGACTGTCTGTGAGAGTAAACATAGTGTTTATTTCCATATACTCAACTGTACACATGCAGGAGGCATTCAATGAATATTCACTGGATAAATGAATGCATGTAATATTTCATTTAATCTATAAGGTTAAGCTATCATCCTATGAGGCAGACAGTCTTCTCCCTTCACCTTAGACGTAAAGAAATGAAGGCTTACAGAGGTTTACTAAAGTGGGCAAAGTCACTAAGGGAGTAAATGGCAGAACTACTATTTGAAAACAGGTCTTTTCTGATCTCAGAGCTCATGCTCTGAACCTGTGTACTGTATTCCTTCCTGAGAAGCCCTAGTAGGGACATCTAGAGAAATGAGGCATGGCGTCTGCCCTGAAGACCTCCCTCTTCTGCTGGGAAGAGCTGGGTATGTATGCAAACCACCATACACAAGGCAATTAAAATTGGCAAGCTGGTTCTATGATATCATACCAATTATGAGCTATGGAAAAAGGTGGGGAGAAACAGGAATTTGGGGGACAGTTAGGAAGGATGTTCTTTAACCTTTCCTTACTTAGCCAGCACACACTTCGTCTCTAAGGGTGTGTTCCAACATAACATCCTCCTTATTAACACTGGTATTCAATCCTTCCATTTGTTTTTGAGTCTCTACATCTCTGTAGGGCCCTGACATGCATTCTGGGGATCCAGAGATGAACAATGTCCCTGCCACCATGGAGCCCATGAGAAAATGTGGCCCATGATATGAAAGCTCAGACGAGAGAATGCCTCTCAATCCAATGAAAGCTGGCCAGGAAGAGTGATAATTAAGTGGCGTTTTAAGGATGAGCAGGAACAGTAAGATGCAGGTAGGAAGAGAAGGGTGAATGATTTTCCATGGAGGGGGAGTCATAGGTGCAAAGTTATTGAAGAGCAAGGCAATGTAACAATTTACAAGTCCTCCTCAAGTTACCGTGAAGTTGGTGGATGAGGCTGAAGAGATTGATAGGGGTCAAATCATAAAGGGACTCTTTAGTTTCTAGGCTAAGAAGTGTGGACTTTATCTTAAGGAAGTCATTAAGGTTTTAAACCAGATGCTCAGTAGACTTTGTCAGATTTGTCCTTTAGAAAGGCAGATAAACCGGCAGTAGGTTGGAAGAGAGGAGGGTGGTTGAAATTTAGTGTCAGATGAACAGGACAGAGACAAGGTGAAGGGTGAGCCAGACATAGCTCCTCAGCATACACAAATCTGTCCTGTCTGATGCTTATTGGTAAGAACTCTACTTCGCCTCCTTGCCTCCTAGGCTGGCCCCAGGTAGAGCAGTAATGTGGGTAACCAGAAAGCATTTTCCCAAGCCCATACTGTGGATTGTAACTATCCTCTGAAAGATAAAAAGTAAGTGAGCTTCTGTGAGTTGGCAACCCCATCTAATTTTTAAGAGTACTTGGTCTCATCTCTTTGTGAAATAGCATGAAATTCTTTAGGGGTGTCACTACCATAGAAGGGGCTGATTGGGTTGAAAGAAGAATGGGATATGGTTTCTTTCTCCCAGAGAGCTCACATACTGGTGGGGATGGCAGCAAGGAAAGACAGAAGATAAAGGATAGAAGAGGATAGTGTCATTCATAGCTTCATGTCCTAGGTACTAAGACACTCAGAGGAAGAAGCATTTGGCCCCATCAGAACAGGTATGGATCTTTCCCAGTGCCTGGAAGTTTGGTTCTTCCAAACTTTCAGGTGGAGAGAGATCTGGCCAAGGTCACACGACTAGGCAGTGGCAGAAGTTTTATTTTCTCCTCACTAAGCTGAGCTGAATGGCAGTCCTCCTTCTGGGACAAGGGTCCACTACAGTTTGATTAATGGTAACAGGTATCTCCCACTGTCACCATCATGCTGGGACAATTAGGAATGCACCAGATACTGTATTAAGTATGTGATGAAACATTTTCTTGTTTCATCTTCACAAAAATGTTCTAAGGGATAGTTCAGAAGGGTTATATGAGAAGCTGGACTTGCGAATGAAAATAGCAGAAACTCAAAAGTGCTTATGGGAAAAATGGAATGTATTGACTTACGTAACTGGGAAATTCAACGGGTGTGCTGACTTCAGACCCAGCCGAATCTAAGAGTGCAGGTGATATGACACAGATTCTGTCTGTGTCTCAACCTTGCTGTGTGTTGGCTGCATTTTGCATTGGGTTTTCCTCATGCATGGTTGGAGGTGGACCTTGGCAGCTATAGGGTTGGATGGTCCTTCATGCCTGGGATCTTAGAAAGAGAGAGCCATATCCCTTCCCTACATCCCTCTCCATCCCCAGGAAAGGACTCTGGTTGTTTTACTTAGGTGATATCACCATATCAGGTACATGAAATGGGTGGTCCTATCCCAATCATAGTAAGAGATAGAAAAATTGCTCTTAAGTGGACACAGACACCCTGCTTCCAGAAAAAGTAAGGGAAACAAAACTGAGAACAACAAAAAACCCCTGTTGTCCATAGAGTTTTGTTATCCCCTTGATATGGTCAAGGAAATATAGGTTCACAGAAATGAATCATGGACCAGGGTCCATGTATAGGTCTTTCTGATGCCAACACCCAGATTTTGGGTTGCACGTGCACTGCGTTTCCTTGTAGTCCATGTTCTACATGGTGAAGGTGGAAAACCCCGCTCAGGGGCAGCATCCCAACTCACAAAGAGGAAATAGACAAGAAGGTTCACAGAGAAAATGGGCTGGTGTGGTTACGAAGCAGGGTACTGGATAGAACTGCCTGGGAGTCCCAGCCTTCTATCTCAGCTTTAGGAAACATTTACTGGACCAGTGACGTCAAGTTTCATTGTTGGAGAGCAGAGTGATGTGAAGGTGGGTGGATGGGCTGGGAAGCTGGAGCTCAGAAGTGTCTTGGTGCCGTTTTTGTCCTTGGACCAACCCAAGCCGTGTAGAGATTTTTCTGCAAGAAGGACTAGTTGTATCTTCCATGTCAAGGTGAATGTAGCACAAGGAGCCCTCCACCAGGAGTTGAATTAAGCGCCAGCTCCATCACACTGCCACTCTGTGTCTGTCCTTGATTAAAACGTCCCCTCCCACCCTCCCTGCAAACATCAAATTCCCTGAATGTAAAATGTGGGCAATAAACCCTGCTTTGTCTTGCTCTCAAGGTTATTTATGTAATAAGCTTTGCAATGCGTAAATTGATAGGTGTCAGGGATGTGTTCATTTTTTTCTTTAATCATGAAAATGAAAATAAGATACAGAAAATATGGAGATGGTTCCATAAGCCACCGTGTACCCACCATACAGGATTAAGACCTGCCGGAGCCCTGCCACACTTGCTTCAGGGCTCTTTCTTTTATCCCAAAAGAAATTAAAATTAAAAATAGACTTGATGATTACCCTTTTCCCATCATCAGCCTGATTCTGCTCTCCTTACCCTCTTAAGATACAACCACTGTCCTGAGTCTATATCAGCCTCGTCTATGGAGCAAAGTGAGTTTATGTTCATTTGTTTGCTTGAATTTTTGTTTTTACTCTCCACTGGCATCCCTAGTTTCCTGTGTTAGCAAATTGAAAATATAGCGGCTTCCAACCAACACAGTTTTTGTTATTTCTTATTTATTAATCATCTTAATTTCTGTAACAACCATATATTCAAAACCAAGGCACTGAAAGTCTCACTGATCTTATCTCTCCTGGGAACCTCCCCCCCCCCACTTTTTATGTCAATACCTATAAGAAAATAAATATTTTAATAATGTATCCTTCTAATCTCGTGCTTACGCAAAGCCTTACGTCTCTGAGCGTTTGTCCAGCCGTGGCGAGGTCTTATCAGGCCCGGATGCCCCCACTGTGCCCAGCCAGCCTGTTGCCCTTATTCTGGTAGCTCAAGGTTTCTAAGGCTGATGTGTCCAGTGGACCAAAGAGGCTTATCTTTACGGGGCAAAGGGAGCCGGACGGTGGCTGGGATTCTGAGATAGTAAACAGAGGCTATGTGAGGTTGCCGGAGTGCACAGCAGTGATCAGACCCACTGGCTAGAACAAAGAAGGACATCGTGTTGGGGAATGTGTGGCCCCAGTGGTGGAGGCAGAAGCCCCTGGGTTTGAATGCAGATGTAGCCTCTGCTCCATCTGGGGCACACAACCTTCCAGAGGAATCACACCACCCTGAGCCTGGCATTGCAGTCTGCACGTAGGGGAGGTTGAAGCCTATTTTTTGCAGAATCCCTTTCTTGGGAAGACAGGGATCAGTCATGTAGTGCCTACAGTCTTTGACACTTGCTTACCAGACATGATGGCTGCTGAGAAGAAGCAGTAAGTTAGGCCATATGGGCAAGCAGAGAATTGGGCAATGTGGCCCAGAGAGCAAGCATCAGTGGAGTGAGAAGAGGACAAAATAAAATCAAGACAGAGCAAAAACTGTCCAGTGTAAAGGCTGTGTGGGGACCCCGCTGGCAGGTCATGCTAAGTAGAATGGAGGCAGGAGGACCCCTTTGGGGAAGGCACCCCGCTCTCAGCCGTGTTCTCTGTTTTCACCGTGAATCTGCTCACTGTGCTAAGTGTCTATACTTCCTCCTGTCTCAGAGGCAGGGGGTCTGGGTTCAGACCTTGGGTTTGCTTTGACCTTGCTGTGTGACCTAGGACAAGTTGATTGCTCTCTCTCAGGCTTAGTTAAACTAGGAGGTTGACTAAGCCACTTGACAAGACTATGTCCTGGCGCTAGCCATTTCTCAGCCTGAGAGTGCTCTGAGTGCTCTGCGGAGCTCAGGGTTGACACAGGCAAGGCTTCCCTCGGGGCTCTCTGGGCAGCCATGTCCAGCTCTTCTGCCTGCCACCTCTGCTGGGAGTTCTGCTGAGATACTGCACACCCAAGTCTAGTGTGCTTTCGTCATCTCTGACCTGTTTCTTGGCAGCCTGGCTTGGAGAACTGATCTGTAAGCTGTGCTCTCCGTACCACTGAACTTCACCCTCCGTTGCTCGGCCTTCCCAAACTGGTGACAGGGAATCGATCTCATCGCTCCCCTAGGGGAGGACTTTCCCAAACCCCTTACGCCACCTCTGGCTAGTTCTACCGGTGCCTAACTCCCACGCTGTCTTGTTCATCATTGGTTTGTGGGGGCATGTTTTATCTGTTCAAGTAGGATTTTTCATACCTTTTGGATGAAGGCTGAAGTGTTGTTAACTCACAGTGGACATAGTGTGTAATACAAAGAATACAGACTTGGGGTCAGGTCAGCTCTGGGTCCGGGCCCTGCTCTCGAAGTACTGCCAGGGTGACTCAGGCATTCTCATTTTATTCCTGAAACTTTGTTTCTTTATCTGTATACATAGATAAATATAGATAATTCTATCTACTTAAGATATTATAAGGAGTAAATTAGATAACATATAGTCAATGATTGGCAAAAATGATATGTATATATGTATATATGAAGTGTGTGTGTGTGTGTGTGTGTGTGTGTGTGTGTGTGCAGAGTTCAGTAAATTGGGAGCCCTTGATGAGCACGGACTATGACTTTATATTTCTTTTTAATCTCATTTTACGTAGTATCCACTGGTGCATAGAGTTGCTGGGCTGCACCTGCCTTTATAATAGCTACAGCCAAGGCACCTGGGTGCACATAGGTCTCTAACACTATGATGAAGTAGGCAAACAGCTGTTTAAATAGCCACAGAGGCACTAGCCTTCCTCAGTCTCCGAGTTTGTGAAAACTGTAATCCCTTCTCCTCTTCTTTTTCTACCTCCTCCTTCTCCTAGCTTTCCAGGGCTGAGTGTAGGAGGAAGGACCTACGCTTGCCTTGAGCAATGCACATGCAGTGTCTCACATTCTACTTACACTACACACACACACACAGGGCATTCATAGGTGCATATCTATGTATTCAATAAACCTTTATTGAAGGCCTACCCGATGACTTGGCATGGGGGATATATCAGTGAATAAAACAGACTAAGTCCTTGTTTTTGTGAGTTTTACATTCAAGCGGAGTGACAAAATTGATAAACATAACAAGGAAATCATATAACATATTACAAGACTGTAAATATTCGAAGAAAAAAATAGAGCTGGGTAAATAGTATTCTAATACACTTCTAGGTGTAGCAGTTTGGGTGTAGTTGAAATTTTAAAGGGGACCTCATTGAGAGGGAGGCACTGGCACAAAGATTTGAAGGAGGTGAGAGGAGCTGGGGAGAGAACATTCCAGGCAGAGAAAGGAGCCAGGGTCGGTTGTTGGGAATATGCCACAAGTCCAAGATGAAGCTGCAGGGGATTGAAAGTAGTTATTTTTGTTTATCAGAGACGTAGGAAATGCAGGTGATGATCATTAAAAATAGTAATTCTAACTGTGGATTGAGTTGTTAATATCTGTCAGGAATTGAGCTAAGGGAATCTTGCCTACCCTGAGGATGCCTCCTGATAACACTGTGAGGCAATGTTTATTTTATTGACAAGCAGACTGGGGCTGGAGGAGGTAAAGGACTTCAGTGTCGTCACATAGCCCGTAAGCAGCAGCATGACTTTCCCCACTTCCAAGTCCACGTCCCTAAGTTCCGCATCACACTGGTTTTTTTTTTTTTTTGCCTTCCCAATGAGTTCTTTTTTTTTTAGCTTTTTTTTAATTTAAGCTTTATTTAAACATATAATGTAACCCCACCACCCTCTCCCAACCCCTCTCCCCCCCACCTCCCTCAGTTTGTTTTATGACATTAAGAGTCTCTTTTGGTTTGTCTCCCTCCCGATCCCATCTTGTTTCATTTTTACTTTTCCTGCCCCCTTAACCCCCACCCCCATTGCATCTCCACTTCCTCATATCAGGGAGATCATGTGATAGTTGTCTTTCTTCAGCTGACTTATCACACTGGGGTTTTGAGCATTTCTGCTGCAATTCACAGACCCTCTACATGTGAACCAGAGCCATACTCTCCACTTAAGTTTTCACTGAAGGTCCCCTGTGTCCCCTTTCTGCATATACAAGTGAATATGGGGCAGGGCTTGAGGCAGGGGGTGCTTGCTCAAACTCAGAGAGCAGAAAGCTACAGATATTAGAGGCCCAGGCCCCAAATTCATGCCCTAGCCACCTTTATGGACGCAGGCCTCTTCTAGATTGACACCATTGGTTTTGTTTGTTTATACAGGGTTTTTTTTTTTTTCACATACCATGAAATTCACCCTTTTAAAAATACACAATGTAGTGAATTAGTGAATTTTAGGATATTCATAAAATTGTGTGATCTTCACAAGTAATTCCAGAATATTTTAATCGGTTGGAAAAGAAACTCCATATCCATTGGTCACTCCCAGTGCCCCCTCCTCCCAGTCCTGGCCACCACTCATCTCTGTCTCTAGGAATTTGCCTATTGTGGACATTTCACAGAAATGGAACCATACAATATAGGTTCTTTCTGTCTGAATTTTTTCACTTTGCCTGGTCTTTTCAAGGTTCAGTGATACTGTAGTTTGAATAAGGACTTCATTTCTTTTTATGGTTGAATAATATCCAGTTGTATGGATATCCTGTATGTCCATCAGTTGATGGACATTTGAGTTATTTTCTACTTTTTAAGTTAGAATTTAATGTTAAGTTAGAATTTAATGTTAAGAATAAGGCAGCAATGATACTTTGTTTTCTTATGGACATATGTTTTCAGTTCTCTTGGGCATATACCTAGGAATAGAATTGGTAGGTCATATGTTAACTCCGTGTTTAACTTTGAGAGGAATTGCAAAGATGTTTTCTGCTCTGGCTGCGCTATTTTATATTCCCATCAACAGTGTATAAGGGTTCCAGTTTCTCCCATCTTTGCCAGCCACTTGTTATTTTTTGTCTTTTTTGTTATAGCCATCTTCATGGGTAAGAGGCAGTGTCCCATTATCGTTTTGATTTGCATTTCCCTAAGGTTAATGATGTGATATTTTCATGTGTTTGTTGGTCATTTGTGTGTCTTCTCTGAGAAAAATGTATTCAAATGTTTTATCCATTTATTAATTGTGCTATTGTCTTTTCATTGTTGGGTTATAATGCTTCTTTATGTATTCTGAATATTAGTCTTATAGCAGATATACATTATTTTCAGATATTTTCTCCTGTTTTGTGGGTTGTCTTTTCATTTTCTTGATATCATCATTTAGAACACAAAAGGTTTTAATTTTGATGAAATCCAAGTTATTTTTTCCCCCCTTTGGTTGTACTTTTGGGGTTATAACAAAGAAATCATCATCTTCTCTAAGGTCATGAAGATTTGCTCCTTTATATTTTTCTAAGAGTTTTTTAGTTTTTGCTTTTATGTTTAGGCCTTTGATCCATTTTGAGGTTTTATATATATATATATATGTAATATGTATGGGATATATATAAATATATTCATATATATTTATAAATGTGTGTTGTGAGATAGGGGTCCAATTCCATTCCTTTGCATGTGGCTACCCAATTATCCCAGCATCATTAGCTGAAGAGACTATTGTTAAAGATGACTATTCTTTCACTCTTACTGAAAATCAATTGACTATATTACTCAGCAGTTAAAAAAAAAAGAAGAAGAATGAAATCTTACCATTTGAAACATGGATGGATCTAGAGAGTACAATACTAAGCAAAATAGGTCAGAGAAGGACAAATACCATATGATTTCACTCACATGCGGAATTTAAGAAACAAAACAAACGAACAAAGGGGGAAAAAAAGAGACAAACCAAAAAATAGACTCTCAACTATAGAGGACAAACAGATGGTTATCAGAGGAAAGGAAGGTGGGTAGAAGATGGGTAAAACAGGTGATGGGGATTAAGGGTACACTTATCTTGATGAGCGCTGAGTAATGTATAAAATTGTTGAGTCACTATATTGTATACCTGAAACTGATATACTGTTGTAACTATACTCAATTAAAATTTTTAAAAATAAATAAGCTGCAATTGATTAGCAAGAGTGATCAATTCCATGAAGAAGAAGGAAAAAAAAACCGGTATCGTTTATTTGTTTTTCTTATCACAAAAATTTTTTAAATTTCACTATTGAAGTATATTATATTATTTAGGTATACAACATAGTGATTCAGTGATTCTGTACACTATTCAATGCTCACCTTGGTCAGTGTAGTCACTACCTGTCACCACACAACACTATTACAATATTATTGACTTTTTTTCTCATACTGTACTTTCCATCTTCATCACTTACTTATTTTATAACTACAACTTTGTCCCTCTTAATCCCCTTCACCTTTTTTTTGCCCATCCCCCTATCCCCTCCCATCTGGCAAATACCAGTTCGTTCTCTGTACTTATGAGTCTGTTTCTATTGGTTGGTTGGTTGGTTGGTTTTGTTTTTGCCTTTCTTGGTCAAACTTATTTTGCTTAGCATAATATCCTCTAGCTTCATCCATGTTGTCACAAATGGCAAGATTTTGTTCTTCATTATGGCCGAGTAATATTCCACATCTTTATCCATTCATTATCAGGGGACACTTAGGTTGCTTCTGTGTCTTGGTTATCATAAATATGCTGCAATAAACATAGAGGTACATATGTCCTTTCATATTAGTGTTTTCATTTTCCTTAGGTAGATATTCAGAAAAGCAATTACTAGATCATATGGTGGTTTTATTTTTAATTTTTTGAGGAAGCTCTTCACCATTTTCCACAGTGTCTGCACCAGTTGGCATTCCCACCAACAGTGCACAAGTGTTCCTTTTTCTCCATATCCTCATCAACACTTGTTATTCCATGTCTTTTTGATACTAGACATTCTGACTGATGTGAGGTGATATTTCATTGTGGTTTTGATTTACATTTCTTTGATGATGAGTGATGTTAAACATCTTTTCATGTGTCTGTTGGCCATCTGTATGTCTTCTTTGGAAAAA
Organism: Taxidea taxus jeffersonii; assembly: GCA_003697995.1. NCBI lineage: Eukaryota > Metazoa > Chordata > Mammalia > Carnivora > Mustelidae > Taxidea > Taxidea taxus. The sequence continues at coordinate 371,816 of ML105347.1, forward strand.
TGTCTACTCAAGTCCTCTGCCCATTTTCTAATCTGATTGTTTTCTTGGTGTTGAGTTGGTTGAGTTCTTGATATTTTGAATATTAACCTCTTATTGGATATGTCATTTGCAGATATCTTCTCCCAGTAAGCTGTTTTTTTTTTCATTTTGTTGATAGTTTTTTTTCACTGTGCAAAAGCTTTTCAGTTTGATGTAATCCCAATTGTTTATTTGTACTTCTGTTTCCCTTGCCTAGGGGAGAGAAAACAGCTATCTGATGAGGAAAATGAGACTTGAGACATGGTGTAATTTGCCTACACACCCAGTGACTGAGCTGGAGTTCTAACCAAACCTTATGAAAGCCAGTGGTCTGATTGCCATAATACCCTCCAGGAAGATTGCCTTTGCCCAGGGGTTTGATTTCCAGAAGCCTTGTTTCCACTTTACTCCATTTAGGTATCATAAATAAGCAAGACAAACAAGATAATATTCACTGTACCAGGTGTTTTCCTTGTTATTTAATTCTTACAACAATCTTTGTGAGGCAGATATTGTTAACTCCATTTTACAGGTATGGAAACCAAGGCTCTCAAAGGAAGTAGGAATAAGAAATAGACAGCTATGATAGAAACTCAGTCCTTCAGGCTCCCAAGTGCAGACCTTGGTCCTTCGGCCCACACACACAGTCCTCCCACCTGTGGGAAAACACTGCTCACATATCAGGTGGAGACTGAGCTCAACTTGAAGTAGTTGAGAACCATCCTGCCTATAATGTGTTCTGACTTACTGTCCAAGGGTAAATCCAAGTTGGGGACCTCTGCTTGGCCTCCTCTCCTCTGAGCTTGACTTTGGCAAAATGTAGTTTCAAAAGGAACCAAGGAAGAAGAAAAAGACTCCAGGGTCAGACAAGGGAAAAGGAGTAATGTCAGTGTTGAAAGGGGATGATGGTTGTTGGTGTTGCTGTACTAAGAGCTCTTCCTTGTCAAAAGTTGGGAACACGGAGTTCATCCTCCTAACTCTAACCTCCTCCAAACTGTGACTCAAGACCCAATTGGGACCAATGAATACCTACCAGTTTTATCTATTTGGAAATAATAGCACTGAACTTTGAGTTGGGAGACCTGTGCTAGGGTCTGGCTGAACTATCTGTGCGGCCTCAGAAAAAGTCAATTCAAATTTCCATGGCTCATTTGCCTCCTTGTAAAATGGATTTAATAACACATACCCCTTAGGCAGATTTAAAGAGAACAGAAGACAGCTGTGTAAAAGCCCCCAGTACAGTGTATAAAATAGAGTGAGTGCCCAGGAAATGTGTGTGTGATCTCTAAGGCACTTTCACATCCATAATGAACATTTGATCCTTATGGCCTCCGTGTGGGGTTATCAATGGTATTTGAGCTACAGAGAGGTCAAATAATCTGACCAAGGCTACATAGCTGGTTATAGACAGGGTTAAACTCCAAATCATGCCCTTTGGCTCTCAGTGCAACATACTTCTAAGTTATACTTTCCTGCAAAAAATTCCTATAACTGAAGTCAATTAAAAGTTATTACTTTTATCTGGGTACTAGAGAGGCTATCCAGTGTATAATAAAGATATAAGGAAAAGGGCACAGTTTGCTTTAAAGATTCCAGGAATATAAATTGAAAAAGAATAATAAGGCATTCCATGCTTAATTCACTCCTTGATTTGAAACCAGAAAATTAGTCTGTGTCTGCTTTGCCCTAAAACAACCTGTTAAGATGTGAACATCCTCCAACTGAGAACAATGGTCAGTCTAACTGTGTGTTACCATGTAGGGCACTCACTGAAAAAAAGAGCAGGAGGAGAAAGGTGGGGGATAGACAAGGAGAAGAGAAGGAAGAGGGACAAGAACTACTGCTCAAGCCAAGATCAGGGCCAACCTGAATTTCCCTTTCAATAAAAGTCAGGTTATACTTGATGGGTGAATGAGTGAGTTCACATGGACCATTTACCTAGTTTTATATGTGCAAATCCTTGGGTAATCCTTGGGTATGTTCACTCCTCTAAGGCTTTCAGGGTGAGAAGTGTTATTTTCTTGGTAGAAGAAAATAGGATTTTCATAGGTAGTTGGCATTCCCTGTGGGTTGAAGCTGACAAGGGATCCAGACAGTCTTTGAATGCATATCCAGAGCTTAGTCCTTTGTCCACAGTGGGTGGAGCAGCTGTGACATTCATTCATTCCTCAGTTGGATACTGGCGATATGCTCAACACACTTTACTGTCAGTCCATTTATACTTATTTCATTTTAAATGTCATTACTATAATCATTCATTGGTGAGTCCCCAGTGCTATTGGCACTATGAATTTATAGTAATGTTCACATACCAGTGAATCTGCGGGGCTTTGACAGGCAGAGGAGTGGGTGTCTGGAACTTATTCTAGATTGTTCTTGCCTCTGCCTGAGCTTAGCACCAATACTGGTTCCAGATGTGGCCTTCCCCCAGAGCTCTCGCTGCTGGCTTCCTCCTACTCCCCTGATTCTTCACCCGTTAGCTGAAGGGAGGGCAAGTGGAGGGAGCTGGTGTTTGGAGCACAGCCACAGACTGCCTCACCTTTGTCCCAGGCATAGTCTCCTAATCATGCCTCAGACCAGGTTGTTTTGAAAGTAGAAACCAGGACTGGAGTCCTTAATACCGTGATGGTCTCTCTGTGCTGGGCACTGAAATTAAATATTTACGTTGGCAGAGAGCACGAGCTGTCCAACCAAGTTGGGAGGTAAAAAGGTTGGGTTTTGGTGCTGAGGAGTAGGTGGGCTGCACATAGAACAGATCAGGGACCCACAGCAGCCCCTCACTAGTCATTCTCAAGTCTCACTTTGATGGTCCTGACGGCCCCCACCCGGCTGGGGAAAACTTTGGACATTGGAATTCCGTCAGCCAGTTTGCACCAGTGCCCTCATTTCACAGGCTGGGAAACTGAGCACAGAGCACAGTGGACCTTGCCCAGGGTCACACTGCTTACTCAGTGGCCGAACTCAAACCAGAGTCCAGATCTTCTGCAAGCCGTTGTGACAGGAGACCTGGGATCAGGAGAGCTGTGTGGGCTGGCCTCTCTGAGTCTCTCTGAGCCTATCTGTAAGACAGGAAGGATGTCTAACCCCAGGATCAAATGAAATAATTTAAACAAAAGATTTTATGTGAAGTGCTGGCAAAACTTTAGCTCAGGGGTCCACAGCCTTCTCCCTAGAGCTCCAGATAGTAAATATTTTAGGCTCTCTGGGTCATAAGGTCTCTGTTGGAGCTTCTCAGCTGTGCCACTGTAGTGTGAAATCATCCACAGAGAATACATTTTAAGAAAATGAGTGTGGCTGTGCTCCATTAAATCCTTATTGACAGAAACATGCGGCTGGCCAGATATGGCCGTGGGCCGTGGTTTGCTGACCCTGGCTGGAGCAGCTTGGAAGTTGTTAGAGTTACTGTCGATGATGTAATAGATGACCCTAAAACTGAGTGGCTTCCAACAAACTGTTTGATTATGCTCACGGATTCTGTGGGTCAGGCGCCAAGACAGGGCACAGTGGACCTGGCTGTCTGTACTGCACGGAGTCTGGAGCATCAGCTGTGGGATGAGTGACCCGACTGCTTGGGCTGAAATTACCTGAAGGTTCCTTTACTCACCCAGCCGGGGCCTGGGCTTGGATGACTGGTGTGCCTGCTGTAGCCTCTCCCTCCATGTGGCCTGGCTTCCTCACTGTTCCTCACTGTTGGCGTAGCTGGATGTCTTGCATGGGGGCTCAGGACTCTGAGCGAGTATATTTCAGCCAGCAAGGTAGAAGGTGCATAACCTTTTCTGATCCAGACTCAGAAGTTTCACAGCATCCCTTCTGCTGGGCTCTGTTAGTCAAAACATTCCTGAAGCCACCAGCACTCAAAGTGAAGGGACATAGAACCCCCACAATCTCAGTGTTCAGTCCTTCAGCGTCCCTCTGCAGGAGGTAATACTAGCATCCACACTTAATTTTTTACTATCACCCACATTTTAAAGACAAGATACACTAAAGAACAGAGAGGTTCATTAACTTGCACAGGGTCAAAAAGAGTAGGTTACACAACCACTCTTTGAACTTAAGGAGTCAGGCTCCCAAATCTGCTCCAGCCATGAAACACCCTGCTTCATTTTGATCCCGAAAATGAGAATGCTCTTTCTGCTGTTAGAGCAGAGCCAAATTAAGAACCTGAGGCTTTGGACTGCCCGGTGTCTAGCTAGTCTTCCTGCCAATAATTGCTTAGAAACATTATTGTACATCTACTCTGGGTCCAAACCGTTCTTTGCGTTTTGGGGAAGAGGTATGACACCCAATTTTATTCATGAGAAACCTAAACTGTGGGTGAGGGGATTGAATTCTGATTTAATTCTTACAACCCAATGAGATGGAACCATTGTCCTATTTTACAGATAAGGAAACCAAGACCTGTGGTTAAGTCACCACTTGCCCAGTAGCTGATGGAGTCGAGCTAGATTCAAAGCCAGAGCAGTTCAATATGCTGTCCCATGCTCTTTGCCATAGACTGCAATGGAGAAAGTTCTGGAATGAATAATACCAGCTCTTTCAGAGGAAAAAAAAATATCTTCAGTCCCTAACATGTCAGATATAGCCTGTCCTTAGAGGTGATACTGGCTTAGTTTCCTCACTGCAGAGACAGGAGACTGAGAGCCAGAGAGGGCAATTAGGTGTCCCTGGCCACCCAGCTGTTCAGACGCAGAGCCAGAGCTGCAACTCCATGTTTTTTCCCACCATGCTGGCTGCCACATTGTGCTGGGAATGGCAGGCAGGGGAGTGCTGGTGGGTTGGGTGTTGGGCAGGGGAGTGGGGGTCGGGGTGGGATTTAAATTAAGGGGAAGTTGTTTGCCAAAGCTGGAGGGGGGAGAGCATTTTACAAGACCAGGGCCTCTGGCCTGGAAACATCTGTTTCCCTTCAAATCAGCAAGGAGACTTTTGCCTCCCCAGAATGCCTAAATCATGTGGCAGCTGGGGAAGAGCAGGCGTTGGCCTGGAGACTTCAAACGCATTCTCCCGTACTCTCGGGGACCTGGTCCTGATGTGGGCCTCTGGGGCTCTGTCCCTCTTCTTACCCCCTGTCAGATCCGTGAGAAGCTCTCACCGCCAATTAACTTCTCGGTTTCATTCTCTCACCCCTGCTGCGAGGGAGTCTGGGGGTCTTGGATGGGACCAACAACAGCTTCCTCTCCACCCACTCTCCTCTGATTTCCACTAGGAAAACTTCTTCTGGATGTCTGGGGGTCTGGCGGGCGGGTGAGGGGGAGGGATCAGAACCTTGTGCGGTGTCATAAGAACAATATTATCGATAATACCCTCGACTTTCTCTCATTGAGTGTTAGCACATGCCAACCATCATGGCGAGCACTTCCCCACATCTCTCCTTATTCCGATGACTACCTTATCCAGCGGGGTTTAATCTCACGCTTCCTATGTTCCAGGTGAGTAAAAAAGCCTCACACAGTCACTAAATGGGGAGCCAGAATTTAAAACCAAATCGCCTGATTCTAGGTCCGTGCTTTTAGCCTTTCTGCCATTCCATCTCTGATAATGACCTCTCAACCAAATCCCCTTTTGTTCATTTCACAGTTGGGAAAGCGGATTTCCAGACAAGGGGACTACTACTTCATACTTTAGTCATTCGTTCAGTCTGCCACTCATTCTGGAAAGTGTTTGCTGGGCATTGGATTTACGTGCCTAAGCACCAGATGTAGGTGGGTGGATAGAAATAGGCAGAGCCACATTCTGGTCCTGAAGATACATACTCACAGCGGCGAGAGAGAAGCATACGAGCACGGACCCAGTCATGGGGCATATGCGGTCACAGGGCACCATGGGTGGAGAAAGGTTTACTGGAGGAGAGGAGGTTTGACTGCTCCTCCACAGGTAAGGTGGGTAGGGAGGGTCAAGTGGAGAAGGGGAAAGACGAGCCAGATGGAGGGTATAGCATGTGCAAAGGCCGAGAGGTAGAATCCATGTTCTGGGACTGTTAGCAGTTGGCTATTGTTCTACTATGAAACAGAATAGGAAGCAAAGATTGGTAAACCAGGCTGGAGGTGTGGCCCGTGTTACTGTGAGGTTCAGTGATACAGTCCTGCCAGGCAAGTGACGGTCAAGGAGCTGCAATGGGAGCCTGTAGTGAGGGGTTGGATTGAGTCCTGAGGGCGATGAAGAAACATTGAAAAATACTTCGCATTTGTGCAGTAATCCCAAGGCACTTCCCTCCACATTGAAATTGCAATTTACTAAAGCGTATTGCTTTAGACATCCAAGGTCTCACAGGCCACAGCCTGTGGAAAACCTGGGGCATGAACTCAGTTGTTTTTCTTCTAACTGAAGTGTAGTTAACACACTATATTACATTAGTTTTAGGTGTCTGACATAGTGACTCGACAACTTTCTTCTTTATGCCGTGCTCACACAGCTACCGCCTGCCACCGTGAAAGGCTATTATGGTACCATCGACTATAGTCCCTTGTACCTTTCACCCTCCTGACTGGTTCGTAACTGGAAGGCTGTAGCTACTGCTTCCCAACACCCATTTCCTTATCCCCTTCCACCCCACCCCTCCGGCAACCACTGGTTTGTTCTGGGTACTTAAGGGTGTTCCTGTTTGTTTCTTTCTTTGTTTCAGACACCTTGGCCAGTGTTCTTTCTCCTAAAACAAAGTTGGGGGGAAGAAATAGCAAGGGTTTGAGCCTGGAGTTTCAGGTCCCTAAAGATCCCATCCCACCACGTCCCTGGAGCCACCTCTTTTGTAATAAAAGTATCTGATAGGTATAGCTGGACCAGAAGAAGGGCAGTGCAGAGAAGGAGCACGGGGGGGAGGAGCTAGAAGAGCCAGTGTCTACTCTGAACTTAGGAAGAATCTTTCCTCTCTGGGCCTCCATTTCCCGACCTGTAAATAAGGATGGGGAGTTTGGGGTGGGCTCAGGGGGTCTAGTTCAAATTATCGGTTTATCTTAGCCTGCTTCAGTGGGCAAAGAGAAGATGGGAGAACCAAGCAGGAGGTAGCTGGCACCCATCCGTGAAATGAACACTTAACAACAAATTGAATTCCCTGAGGAACACTGACGTCTACCTAGGCCCTCTCTCAGTCTCTCTCTCTGTCCCCACTTCTCACTCTTCTCTATGGGTATGTCCCTGTGTCTGCTTCTCAGCACCCCCCCACCCCCACTTCTCCACATTAGGGGCCTCCACTTTCCTCCCCTCACAAAAAGCCCCTCCAAGCCCTGCCTGGTCCCCTAACAGCTTTCAGATGTGTCTCTGGAACAGTTCTACAATTACAGCTGAGACGGGCAGAAAGTGCTTGGCCTTGTGACTTTTGACCCATGCCTGTGAGGTTGACATCTTCCTCTTTTTTCACCCTTCCACCCCCACCGGCAGGGTGGACTGAGGCCTCCGCCATCCCGAGGTCTCCACTGACATGTTTGGTTCCTCTAATAACACAACTAGAAGCTACCTTTTAGGGAGCAAAGATTGAGCCAGGCCTGCTCCGTTGTTGGGTCATTGAGTCTTGGTCCCAAACTTGTGAGAGATGGATAATTTCACCTTATTTGCAGAGACTGAGGCCCAGAGAATATTCAGCCAGCAGTTGGGGAAAGCAATGATTCTACCTAGATTTTATAACTTGAAAGTCTAAGGCTGCTTCTTCCCCAGGATGCTGTTATTCATGCTGCATGGCTAAGCAGAGAGGTGACCCTACACCCTCTTGGTGGAGGAAATGTATTACAGAAGTACCATGAAAATATAAGTGGCCAATGGGAAAGTAGTGTTTAAACAAATTTTCCAACTGCTCATGTTTTGAGGTTAACTCACATATTCCATTCACTACATCCTTCCATGTTTCCCTCTGTCGAAATGCATCTCCTTTCTCCAAGAAAGCATTTTTAAAATGTGTACTCTTGTACAAATAAGTGCTGTTTACATGGTCTTAAGTCTGCAACTTCCAAGCCACTTCTCATGTATCAATCTTTGTAATCTTTGAGACAGTCATGCATTACATCTACAAGTATCCCCATCTTGTTGAGGTAGAAATGATCAAGAAATGAGATATGATACTCAGGTTCATTCATTGACTTAAATATTTACCAAGTGCCTACTGTCTATACCCAGTACCAGTAAATGCCAGCAGATCTTTGCACTCAAGCTGTGAAGTATAGGCCCTCTGGGATCTGCAGGCTAGGGTTTGGATCTTGCCTCTGCCATGTTCTAGATGGGTTGTGGGGGTAGGAATACCCAGTACTGTCCTTACCTTCCTACTCTGCTGCTTGCTTTTTCTCACATCCTGGAGTTTCTTTGTGATCTTATTTCCAACCCCTCTGCAAGGCTTTTCGATCATAACTCTCTGTGTGTAGCACTTAGAGATGCCTGATGCAGAGAGATGAAGTAAGCACAGAGAAGTGAAGTGACTGAGGTCACAGAGCAAGGGAGTAGAATAGAGTATGAACCCAAGCTCGTCCATCTCTAAGACCAGGTTCCTTCCTCTGTCACCCCTGCTTCTCTTGACCATAACAGTTCTGGATGTAGTAAGCATTGGAACTGAGTTCCACTCCCAGTGCTGAGGTACAACAGGAGGAGAGAGAGAATACCCACATCCCAGTGCTATTGCTCTTATACCAAAGGCAGAAGCCAAAATCCCCAGAAAGCAGATGGATAGATGAGCTTCCTTCTGAAGATGGGGCCAACACACCCTATGTTTAGGGCTCTTAAGACATATATTTTAGGTATAAACCCACATTTCCTTACCCTTGCCAGCACTCCAAGCCAGCTAATGAAAGACAAAAGGTGGAATTAGATTTGACATTGTGGTTAAGGACATAATCTTTGGATTCAGTCAGACCTAAGTTCTGTTCCCCTGTTGCTACTTACTTAATATGTAATAATAGGTCAATGACTTGACCTCTTTGGAGTGAGTGTCCTTATGGGAGAAATGCATTCATAGTACCCAGCTAATGTAATATATGAATAAAATAACTCTTGGCACACACTTAATGCTCAAGAAGTGTTCATCAAGTGGATGAGCGGAAGAACATATAAATGAGTATGTCCAGCCAAGCCAGATAGCACTGGGGTTCACTGGTGAAGTCCAGGACTCAGACTGCTCTGTCCCCCCATGTAACTGTGAGACTATGGAAAGATACAAAATCAGAGTCTAAGTTTCCTTATTGGTGAAGTGCAGCTGATCATAATCCCTGCCTTCCAGGCTCGCCTACTGGTAAGGTAAGAGTAAATGCAAAGTGCCCGGCAGCCAGTTGGTGCCCAATAAATACTTTACTGTCGCCATTATTTTCTTTTCCAAATTTTCTCTCTCGAAGCCTAAGAATCCCTGACTTCCTTTAACACCTGCTCTTGTACTATGATTTTGTGTTCTACCTTACAAGTTCCAGGACCTTCTCTGAAGTCACAACCCAGTGCCCTGTTTTCTTGCTGTGTGGCAGGTTCACTTTGTATGCTGTGGATACACGAGGGAGGCACTCGGAGCTCAGCACAGTGACCCTGAGGACGGCCTGTCCACTGGTGGATGACAACAAGGCAGAAGGTAAGTGACCTGTTTATTTCCTTCCCAGGTCACTCCCCTATTTCCTTTAAGTGCTACACCCAGCAGTCACCAGCCATACCCCTTTCCTGCCTCATAAACCTATTGGCACTGAGAGAAGAAAGTGAACGGACTAAGGGGACAGGAGGAACATAGAGCTAATGTAATCAAAGCCATGAAGGAAATTGAGACGGACCAGCAATATCTTAGCCAGTGGAAAGACTTGTTCTTCTTTCATAGCCTCTGTCTATGCTCAGACATGGAGGAAAGGAATGGTAGAGGGTCCGATCCCCATGACCTTATCCTGCCCCTTAGCCTAGACTTCTTAGAGACCAATCACTTTTTTTCCACTTCAGTCTATGCTAGAGCTGGCATATCCATGACAGTAGGAGACCACTCCATCCTAAGCCCATGGCAGATATCATAGCATTCATATTCATAGCTCATCATAGCATTCATCCCCATCTAACCCAGGGGTGGCCTCAGAATCCTCAGCATAGAGCTACAGTCAGTGACTATCAGAGTTAGCATGCAAGATTAAACTTTTCTGATGCTCCTGGCCCAAGAAGTTGTAAACATCAGGCAAAGTATCTGGAAAAAAAATAGAACCAATAAATCAGAGCTACCATGTACTTAGTTCTTAACCAACATGTAGATATAATTTCTACATCAGGACTGACAAAAATGTGGTGATGGATCATGAGTCCTAATGGTTCACTTCAAGCTAAGCAAGTATTTTCTAAGAGCACTGGTATACGAGCAATGCAGAAGAGACATGCTCTTTACCTTTCAGAAATTCACATTCTAGTCTCTCTAGAGAGACTGACATTTCTACAAATAGCTCAATAATAAGCCCAAGAATACATACTTTGCATGCTATCAGACAAGAGGAAATAGTCCTCTTATTGTGGAACTGTCATGTCTCAAAGGTGAGGGAGTTTGAGATGGTTTCCTGGTCATTTCTCCTCCTCCTCCTCTTCCTTATCATCATCATATTAAAAAAAAACACACATGCATGTGGTTAAAACAAAGAAAAATAAAAACCAGAGTGGAAATACTGCAAACCAAATCCTCCTCCCATCCTAAACCCAAGTTCCCCAAATTCTTCTAGAGGCAATGACTGTTAGCAATGACTTGGGGGTGTATATAAATCTTGAGTAGAGTCTTCCCAGATGAAAGGATGGTCCTTCCATTCAAGGGAGCAACCCATGATGACTTGAAGTTATATTGATTACTAGAAATAACTGAAGGACTAGAAATTGCCATGAATTGCCATGGTTTTTATTTGAAAGATTTTTGAATGCAGACCTGTTAGACCTGATCATAGAGCTGTGTTGGAAGTATTACAGAGGAGAGACAGAAGTAGACTGTTGAGATGAGCCCCAGACTGTTGATTTAAGCCTCTGTACTTCTTTGTGATTTTATGTTAAATCATAGGTACCAAATGTATATTAATAATGATGCCTGAAAATTATGAACACTAGCTTTGTGTCAGGCCCTTTGTTGAGTGCTTTATAGTCACTGTTTAATTTCATCCTCCCAAGTGTGTCCCCAGAATAGACATCATTATTTTCACCTGATGGTTAGGAAAACTGAACCCAGCTAGTCAGTGATTTTCAGGATGCAACTTAGGTCTGTCTGCCCTTGGATACCACACACAAAGTCCAGCATGAATGTGCCTTTCTTGTTCCAAGGCATGTTTCCATCCTCACGTTTTCCTGCTGTCCAGTGATCTGTGCCTGCCCTTCTCCCCCCCAGAGATAGCAGACAAGATCTACAATCTGTACAATGGGTACACAAGTGGAAAGGAGCAGCAGACTGCCTACAACACGCTGATGGAAGTCTCAGCCTCAATGCTGTTCCGAGTCCAACACCACTACAACTCTCACTACGAGAAGTTCGGCGACTTTGTCTGGAGGAGTGAGGATGAGCTGGGGCCCAGGTATGAATGGGTGTGTGAGTATGAGTGGAGTGGTGGATTCTTCTTGCTTATATCTGATTTTACTGGACACTTTTTTCCATAGGCTGGGAATGGGCTTTGTCAAATTAATAAGTGTGTCATCCACTTAATCATGTCAGGGTTAGAGATGGGAAATGGGCAGGGAGAATGACAGGATCTTGGAATTTTAGCTTCTTGGCCTCCTGGAATGTCAGAGAAGAAAGAATCAGTGCTCTTTCCCTCAGTCACTCCCCTCACCCACCTTCCATCTTCAGTGTTAGAGATGGGAACCTTGGACTCCTGGAGATGTGCCCTAACCAGGATCATGAAAGTGTATAGTGGCAGGGTCATGGCCCCAAATATAGGTCTATTCCCATTCTTCCATAAGAAATCTGAGGTTTTCTAAGGACACCTGAGTGGCTCAGTTGATTAAAGGTCTGACTCTTGATTTTGGTTCAGGTCATAACCTTAGGGTCAGGATATCAAGCCCTGCATCAGGCTCTGCACTGGGCATGGAGTCTGCTTGAGATTCCCTTTCTCCCTCTCCCTTGGCCTCACCCCCTGACTCACTCCCTTTCCATTCTCTCTCCCTCTCTCTCCAAAAGAAAAAAGAAAGAAAGAGAGAGAGAGAGAGAAAGAAAGAAAGAAAGGAAGGAAGGAAGGAAGGAAGGAAGGAAGGAAGGAAGGAAGGAAGGAAGGAAGAAAGAAAGAAAGAAAGAAAGAAAGAAAGAAAGAAAGAAAGAAAGAAAGAAAGAAAGAAAGAAAGAAAAAGAAAGAAACCTGAGGTTTTCTAGAGTCAAGTCCATTAGGGACTCTGACTAAATACATTCCTAAATTCAGTGTGTATTAACACATGATTTTTGTCACCAGCAATGACTGTGCCAACCATTGTGCAGGGCTCCATGAATTCAGATGTAACTAAGACACAATCACTATCTTCTAAAGCTTTATAAAGTAGTATATGAAATGGTGACTCTGTTTCATGCCTTTCCCTAACAACTTACGTACTTACTTACTTTCTTTCTTTCTATCTCTCATCACTTGCTTAGTACTCCCTCTTACCAGTTGGTCGTTGACCATGCAGTGACAAAAAGGAAGAAGCTCACTGTTAGAGGTAATTAAACAAGCAATTGCAAAGAATAGGAATAATAACAACGACAACAACAGATAGGGCCCTTTGGGGAGGCAAGGCATAGACATCTGGTCTAGGTAACCCAGAGAAACCTTCCCAAGGGCTGAGACTGAGGCCCACAGAGTGAATAGGGGTCAGACAAGAGGAAGGACAGGAGGACCAGAGGGTTTGGGGCAGAGTGACCAGGGGAATGCACAGAGGAGATAATGTTACACTAGGGCAGGGTTTTCCTCAAATTTTCATCATTTGCTTGCCACTTTTACGATTTTTGACATATCACCATACCCTAAGCACTTTCTGTTCTGGTTTTTCTCAGATTCACTTCTCACTGAAAAATCTATTTGAAAACACTGCATCATTTTATAAAGGGAAAATAAGCACCACCTACCTTTAATAGAAAATTAAATGTAAACATTTGATGCAATGGAAGGAGAAGAACAAACAAAACCAGAAAACAATGCTCTTCAATCCTACTAGAGCCTGAGGCTCTGGGAGGGCTCCCGGCTCTGTGGGGAGCCTGCTTCTCCCTCTCCCTCTGCCTGCTGCTCCCCCTGCTTGTGCTTTCCCCCTCCCTCTCTTTCTCTGTTAAATAAATAAATAAAATCTTTAAAAATAAATAAGGAGATTAGCAAGTGTTAGAGAAGTACTGAAGACACAGTCTCAAAGGGACACTATTTTAAAAGTAATCTGGAGGAAGGGAAGAGAGTAAAAAAGAGAATCTGACTGCCTTTCCCGGTGTGATTCATTGTTATTTAATGCCTGGTCTGTGATCATCTGGAGTACCACCTAAAATCCTTCCTCCTGGGACGCCTGGGTGGCTCAGTTGGTTAGGCGGCTGCCTTCGGCTCGGGTCGTGATCCCGGCATCCTGGGATCGAGTCCCGCATTGGGCTCCTTGCTTGGCATGGAGCCTGTTTCTTCCTCTGCCTCTGCCTGCCTCTCTGTCTGCCTGTGCTCGCTCTCTCTCTCTCTCTCTGACTAATAAATAAATAAAATCTTTAAAAAAAAAAATCCTTCCTCCTGCCCCTGGGGAACTCCTTCCACACTTTGGTAAACACTGTGTAGAGGAACTGAAAGAATTTCCCTGTAGTTGGAACAAAGTGTGTGACAGCATGAGTGGTAAGAGATAAGAAGGGAGAGGTCAACAGGGGCCAGTCTTGAATGCCATGTAAGTAGGGTTAAAGAGTTTGGATTATCTCCCTAGAGTAATGGGAAGCTTTTCAAGTGTTTTTCAAAATGGGGTGATGTTGGCAGATCTTCAGGGGGACAAAGATCCCTCCGACCTCAGTTAGAAGCTTAGACTGTGGTTCCGTCGAGAGGAATCAAGATAGGAGGGAGGTGGAGAGGTCCTTGAGGCTGCTCTTTTAATAATCCAGGGGAGATAGGGTGGCGTTCTGGAGCAGGGTGGTACTGAGAGCGTTGGGGAAAATCGCCAGGCTTCCTGAAATACATAGTCGGGGCCCTCTGTGCTTTGAAAGGCTTTAAAGTTATACCATAAACTAGGCAAGGTAGGGTATTCTCATTTTGTGGATGATAAGGAATTAGAGGCCCAGGAGGTTAAATGAGCTGCCCATAGCTGCACAGTGTGATATGGAGGCTGGTTCTGCTCTGATCTCTCACCCTGAGCCCTTAGAACACTTGCAATATCCCTCCAAGGATTTGAGGCCCTCAGGGGAACAGATGAGAGCTTGGTCAGGGATAAAAGGGATCTCTTCCTGGAACAGACCTTATCTGCCCATTGGGTCCTGGACTATAACTTTTTCTCTTTCACATGAAAGGAAGCTTCTTTAGATAAAAGCTAAAAGAGGGCAGACAGGCAGAAGCACAGAGCCCCAGATGAAAGCCACCGTGTGAGTCACTGGGGCTGCCATCTTGCCCATGGACTGGGAGAGGCATCCCCCTTTATTGGGCTTTCCCACAGGGCTCAGAGAGTTTGAGTGGAAGCTAAACCAGAACTCTACTCCTGACTTTGTCTTTACAGCCTTCTGGGTTCCTTTATGACCTTCCAGGACATAAATCTTCTGGAAAGGCTGCCTGGCCTCCCACAAAGGCAGGAAAACCCACTTGATAATGGACTGCGATAACCCACTGATTTCCAGCCAACCCATCACCAGTCACAGTCTGCCAGCTCCAACTGGTGTCACCCAGTTTCCTCCGTCCCCAGTCTTGCTAGTCTCTGGAGGGGATAGGATATTCCTCTAACATCCCACACTGGCATGTCAGCAGGAATCAAGATAGCTGCATCCTAATCTATCCTGACACTGCTAATGAACTCAACTGTGTAACCTTGGGCTCTGGCTCTCTCTGGCCCGCAGTCTCCTCATCTATAAAATAATCAGGATGAACTAGGGCAGTGGTACTTTTGCTTTCAGCAGTGGATTTTTTATTTTCCTAAATAGATCTTATGTAGAACCGTAGGTCTTAACTAGAATGCTACTTTCTCAGAGAATCCTCTAAAAGTTCTACCTGTTCTCTCAATCACACCTTCATGTTTTAATCTTATGCATTGTATCTACTAGTTTTAGTATCTCATGTGTCTTATGTATTTACTGTTGTGTTATCTCTCTTCTGCACTATGGTATCAGCTTATGTGTACTTAGTGATTCTTTAGGTCCTTGTCGCTCTTGTAAGAGGGTGCTAAATACTTAAGTACTTGTTAAATAATTGGATGATGGGATGAGTGGATGTGTGGCTCAGATGTGCACAGTTGTTCTGGTAGAAGCTAGAGAGGGTGGCCTGGGGCCCTACCTGCTGGGTCTCCATTCCCCCATTCGCAAGGGACTCTTGGGTTTCTCCGAGCTCTTAAAGGTCTGTGGGTGACAGAGACAACTGAATTCCATGAACTCTAAGGTCTTTCCAGCTCAAAGATAGCAATAAAAAAATGTATTGTCCTGGAAAATATTAAGAGACCCCAGGTGACCACATTTCATTAATTTATTTATTCATTGGTTCATTTAATGTTCTTACTGTGTGCCAGGCTCTGTGCTATGGGCTGGAAATGTATGGGTGAAGAAGACAGATCCTGCCTTTACAAGGAATGGCACCTAGTGAGAGAAAGTCTATGGGCAGTTGCAGTGAAACATGTTACAAGAACCATACTATAAAAAAGGGGGTGGGAAGTTTGTTTTCCAGCAGGGCTTCTCCAGTCTGAATGTGCATGAGAACCCCCTGAGAGTCTTACTAAAATTTAAATTGACTTAGTGGCTTAGGATGGGCTGCATTTCTCAGAAGCTCTCAGGTGATGCCCATGTTTCTGGTCCCACAAGCACAGTTTGAGGGACGAGGTTCTAGATGGGATTAGCTGGCACAGCTAACCCAGACCTGGACCTCAAAGAGGATCTGTGGAAAAGAAAGCAAGGTCTTTGCCTAGCATCAAAGGATGAATGGGAGTTCTCCAGGCAGAAGGAGGAGGATGTTCTCATCCAGAGGAACAACCAGTGCAAAGATGAGTGTTGGAGTGGGTAGCTAAGAGGATATACTTGAGTCAGGAAGTGCAAATCTCATTGGGACAGAGAGTTCAAGGTGAGAGGGGAAAACAAAACAAAACCAAAAAACCAAGGTTAGGACTTCAACAGAGGGCAGAGCATGATGGCCCTTGTGAGCTCTGTTCAGGAGTTTGTCCTTTCTCCCAAAACCCAGGGGAGCCGTTAGGTAAATGTGCCATGACTCTGAAGGGTTCACAACTGGGCATGACGTCAGATGATAAAGGAGAGAGAGTGAGACACTGCCCTTGGGTTCCTGACCTAGGTTTGCCATCCACTTGCCATGACCTTGGACAAATTCCATTGCCATTCTGGACCCCGTTTGTAACATAAAAGGGCTGGACTCCAAAGTCCCTTCCAGCTGGGGAGCCAGGGGACTGAAAAGCCCTGAAGGTCATAAAGACCAGAGAACAGCCACACCCTGACTGTCCTTTCTCCTCCATAGTGTCTTGATTCTCAGGGACCTGGGGTGGCCAGGGTGTTAAGAGCTCTTCCCAGGAGGACTCACACTGCAGGATGAACTCTTTAGGATTCTCTTGGCCTCTAATCACCAAACCCCAAAATGTTCTGTACTTCTCCCTGTATCTGTAGTCACATACCCCCATAAAATTTAGTGACAAAAGGGTATCTCTTACGTCTGCCTAATGAGTCTATGAGGCCAGTGTTCTCCAGAGCCTAGTTTCCGTGACAGCCACAGGTGCCGCAAACAGCTGCTCAGAGAAGACCTGCTGCTACCCAGCTGTCCCAGCCATACGGTTCCTATTAGGAGACCTGAGAAGCTGAGCTCATAGGTGGCTACGGACCAGAATTTGCTTCAGTCAGTACACCCTTGACTACTCTTGGGCTCCTGCATCCTCTCGGCTACATTTGGCTGAAATGATAGAGTCAGAAGAAGAGAGTGAGCACTGAAGAGATTTTGTTTTGGTGAACTCATCTCTCTGGACTGGTAATAGTATATGTACTATCTCACCCTCTCATGCTTCCATGGCAGACATTGCTAATAGATCACAGAAATCATCCCAGGCTTGATTTAGCCTGGGATTTTTCTCACCACATCAAGACAAACAGCCTTTCCTACCCTTCTCAGGTGTGAACTGTATCCATATCCTGTGCTGTATCCAGAGTGAAAGTAAGCAAATTTGATGTTCCTGTATATTTTTTCAGCTCAAGATTATATTAGCTCTTTCCTTAACTATCATGGATTAAGTCTTTTGTTATTTCTAAGATATTAGGGAAAAAAGCAAACTTAGGCTTCTAGGGCCATATTCCTATGGAACTCAGATGCACTTTTAATTTTTCTGCCTATTTTGACATTTCTGAAATCAGGATGGACAGTGCACAATGGATGTGCGCATTGGTGTTACATGCTTCTTTTCTTAAAAGGCTACTATTAAATCAGTGGCATTTCTTATAACTTAAGATGTCTTAGGATAGATAAATACAAAAACAAAACACAGTATGACTTTGAACAAGTCTTCCATGGATCAGTGTTCCCACTGATAGTGTAACAAGGTTGGCTCTTATCTCGAAGACTGTATCACTTCCGCACTGAAATCTCTGGGTTAGCTGAGACTCTGTCAAACTTACCATCAGTTAAGAAATGAATTGTTGGGAAGGTCTTGTGTTTTCTTGTGAGAGAATAAGGAGAAGAAAAAAAATAAATATTTTCACTGTTTATCTTACAAATCACGTGTCAAACCTGGTCTTGAAGATATATATCCAGGTGGCAGTATCTGACTTGCTGGGTTTCTGTTTTGTGGGAATGGTCCACGGCTAGATTTGATGTGGATTTATTCTGAAAATAACCCCAGTGAACTGGGAAGTTCTGGGTACTGGGAAGTACTGGGAAGCCATAAAACCATGGTTTCACTGCACAAATTCATCACACCAATTATGAAATATGTGTGTATATTCACTTTTTTAAAAATGGAATTGCTTGATTGTTTTGTTCTAAAGTAATTCTTACTCTATAACATCTACATGATGTGGATGCATATAAAATGGAAAGTGAAAATTTTGCACCTCTGGATCCGTAATCCCAACCCAGAGATAAAATCATTAATAGGGTGCTTTCCAGATACCGATACAGGTATGACATGGATATACACATGAATAGGGACTCTGATATAGGTTTAAGGATACACGTGCATCTATAGCCACAGCCCTATTTCCACCAACTCTGCTATTTTCAATAAATATATACACTATATTCTGTTATCTACCTGTTTACACTTAACAACTCTTTTCTCATGGATGCATATGTAGATATGTTATCTGGGAGGGCCCTTTATCCATCTAATTATATGAATGTATCATATGTCAATTGAGTCTTCTATCCAACTAGGTTTCTTCCAAATGCTTTGCTCTTATAAACAAATGGATACAAATGTTTTGCCCACTTGCCAGATTATTTCCCTAGGTCCACATCAATGCTCTTATGCCATTTCATTCCCTTTACCAATTCCTGCTAGAGAATTACTGGATTTGGAAAGCAAGGGACTGAGAATTTCCTCAGTTCAAGTCAATTTACCCTTATTAGTTCCTTATTCTTGTACAACCAGGAGCTGGACAACAGGGGGACTCTAGTATCTTAGAAGCAGTTGGGAGGTATTACGTGCACCTATTTTGGGCCCAGTCATTTATAGGTCATTTCATCTCCTGAATCACCTATTTTGAAGATAAAATGACAGAGAGCCAGTGGAATTGAGTAAATATTTTAATGTTAAATAGCTAGTAACTATCAGAGGCCAAATTCAAAATAACCTCAAAAATGCCAAAATTCAAGCCTGTCCATTGTAACACATTGCATCTCAAGATTTATACAAAATAAAGGCAGAATATAATATGTATCACAACAGAGAAATAAAAGGCTTCAGCAGCAAAGGGAAAAAGATGACTTATGATACCTGGGGAGATCTGGAAGACTTCCTGAAGATGACATTTCAGCATGACTTTGAAGCATGAGTAGAACGTCTCACATCAGGAACTCCATGCCTTGGCAGTTGTGTCACACCAGGTTCTGTTGTGAAGTGCTCATCAGATGCCTGTCAGGTGGTACTTCTCTGAATGAAGCCTCTTATTCCTTTTAGGTTAAAAACAAAAACAACAAAAATCTTCTCCATTTTCTATATCCGTTAGGCTCTGCCTTGGTCTAAATGTTGTGTCCTCTAAAATTCATAGGTCCAAAATCTAATGTCCAAGATAATAGCAATAAAAGATGGGGCCGTTGGGAGGTGACTAGGTTATGAGGGTAGATCCCTTATGAATGGGATCAGTAGTTCTATAAAAGAGGGACCAGAGAGATCCTTTGCCCCTTCCACCATGTGAAGGCACAGCGAGAGAGTACCATCTCTGAACCAAGAAGCTAGCTCTCACAGCCACTGCACCACATCTTCCATGATCCTGGGCTTCCCAACCTTCAGAACTGTGAGAATTAAATCCATATCATTCATAAGCTACCCAGTCTGTGGTATTTTGTTATAGAAGCCCAAACAGACTAAGACTCCTTTCTAAGACATACTTGATTTGACCATCTCCAGTGAAGGAAGCCCATTGGAGATATGGAAGGATCCATTCTATAGAGGACTCTAGTTTTGTGTGTGTGTGTGTGTGTGTGTGTGTGTGTGTGTGTGTGTGTGTTTATTATGTTGGATCAAAATTTGCCTTCTGTTAATTTTAGAGTGACATCATTGATAACACTGGGGTGCCTGGCAACAGAGATCTAGATGCTATTCTCACAGTTAACCCTGGTCAAAACCTATGACCAGCCTGAGGCTCACTTTTACTACCTAAGATTAGGACTGAAGTATGGACTCTAGGATTGTGGTGAGGATTATATTTAGTTTCAGTGCCTAACCCCCCCCCCGCCCCCGTAATCTTCATTTACTAGAACAACATAACCATTTGCCTGAATATCCCCCCTTCAGTGGACACATTCCATTCCTGCTTTCCACACTTCCTCCTAAGACTTGCTTTTGAGACAACCTTCAGCAGCAGCATCTGGCTACAGTTTGCACATGTCCCTCTTACCAGAAGTGACTGGGGTTCTCCAGATGTGGCCTGACCCGGACAATATGAATGAAATCATTCTTTCTCTTAATCTGCCCTGTCTACTTCTGGAGGTTGTGTCCCATTTTTGAGCAACCACGTCATGCCCTCAACTCTCATTAAGCTTGAGGTCAGCTAACACAAAGACACTTAAACTCAACTCAAGGAGATAGGGAGGAGGGAGAGAGGCCAATAGGAATGTTTCTTTACTGCCTCTTTTTTCCCCCTCCATTCCAAGGCCCCTTAGAAATTAGGTCTTTGTCCACTAACTGTGTCAACAGCTTATTGGGTAATGGTGCTGGGAATAGAATGGTCGGTCAAAGGTTCTACAGTTCCCGGAGAAGTGGCATCAGAACTCAGCCCCTGACTCCTCCACAAGCCATTCCTGTCTCAGTCTTGCCTGCTAATACAATCATAAATTAATGTGTGGAGGCTCCTTCACCTCTGGCTTCCTATCCCAGCGGGTCTGGGTCCTGTCTCCAATGAAGAAGATTTCATTTCCGGTATTTGAGAGAAGTGGTCACTCTGACCTATGATTCCCTCTACAGGGAAAGCTGGACCATGCCTGGCCTTTGATTTATGCATCTCCATTGCCTACAAATTTATTACCCGGCACTCTTGCCTTTGGTCTCTCACTCCCTCCTCCTCCTCTCGGGCCTTTAAGTATCTCTAACCCCTCTGTCCATGGCGTTACCTTCTGACTTCTCCTGTCTTTGTTGGCTAAATGCAAGCCAGGGTCTGAGGCAGTGTGTGCATTGGAAAAAGAACAGGAACAGTTAAGTGAACTGACACTGGTGTAGTACCTATTGTGTACAGACATCTGTGCTGGATGCCTAGGGCAGTCATTTCATTTCAGCCTAACAACAGCCCTACAAAACAAGCATCTCTAATCCCATTTTACAAATAGGCAAACAGACCTGCAGAGAAGTGACTTCCCTAATGGGCTCTAAAGCCTGTGTCCTTTCTACCACAGTATGCTGCTTTGAATCTTGGCTAACATTTACTGAGCCAGTTATCCAGGTTCTCTCTCTCTTCCCCGAAACACTGCTCTTACTTCCATTTTACGGATGCCATAACTAAGAGCAGCATCGAAGAACTTGCTGGTGATCTATACAGCTGTTGAGTTATAGAGCTCGGATTTGCATCTGTGACTCTAGGGCCAGATATTCCAATTCATCTCTGTACAGTCAGGAACTCTGGTTCTTGCTCTTCCCTTGTTACTAACTTAAGGTGTTCTCTCAGACTATTTTCTTACTCCAAACTTCTGTTTCCCCATCCATTCAAAAGGAAACTTGGTTCAGTTGAGTCCCAAGATTCTCCTTGAGGAAATGGCTGGGACTTTGGAGGCAAAGCATTTGGAAATGTTGGAGGAATTCCCCTTTCCCACCTTATTTTATATTCATAACTTGTTTTTGTGGTCACTCTCCGTTGCCCCTAAAATATAATACTTCACCATGACTTTGAAGAGCCCGGTGGTCTGATATCTGCCAAACTGAGTAGTCTTTTACCTATTTTTTGTGCTAACCATTTCAAAGAACTAGGTGCTCATGCTTTCTCTCATCTAACTTTCCATGGGCTCTTTCCTCTGCCTCCCCATCTACCTGAAAAACCTGTCTCATCAGTGAAGTCTTGGTGCAGATGTTGCATCCCTTGGGAAGGTTTCTGAGCTCCCAAATTCATGATTAGGTGTTCACTTTATATATTCCCAGAGTACACAGCATGTCTCCAACCCAGCACTCTGGCCCCAAATCAGAGGCTGCTAGCATTTCTGTCTTTTGCCTGCCGCTGACTTACAAAGGCGCTCTAGGCTTACACCAGGACACAAATAAGGCTGATGATGTTTGGGGGGGGGCAGGTGTTGGTAGTGATACTTGCTAACCTGTGTCAAGGACTTAAGATGTGCCAAACATGTTTCTAAGAGTTTTCCATGTATTAACTTACATAATTCTCACTATAATTTTATGAGGTTGGTCAATGTTACTCCCTTTTTATAAATGAGGAAGCAGGGGTGCCTGGGTGGCTCAGTGGGTTAAGGCTCAGGTCATGATCTCAGGGTCCTGGGATCAAGCTCCGCATCGGGCTCTCTACTCAGCAGGGAGCCTGCTCCCCCCCCCGCTCTGCTGCCTCTCTGCTTGCTTGTGATCTCTCTCTCTGTCAAATAAATAAATAAAATCTTTAAAAAAATAAATAAATGAGGAAGCAGAAGTACATAGCTTTCAAAAACACAGAGAGAAAAAAAGTAAACCAGTGCCCTTAAGTACGATGATAGGAAACACTTAACACCTGGATGTGTGCCCAACCAGGTTTCTTGCTGTCATTCTGGCCCTTCCCCCAGTTTGATTCTCCTCAGGGCAGCCGGGAATGTTTTTAAATAGTCCAGCTCTGAATCCGTTATGTTGCTGCTTGAAACTCTTTGAGCAATCCCTGGTTTGCCCTCAAGGCCACTATCATAGATAACATTTATTGAAGGCTTGTTACAGATTCATCAATGCCGGCTTTTTGTTTGTTTTTTTAACAGGACTTTATGGTAGATACAGCTATTACCCCCATTTCATGGATAAGGAACCTGGGTCACACCTGCTTAAACAATTCCCTCAATATCACCAAGATAGTATGTGGCTGAGCCAGAATTTGAACCTGGCCAGTCAGGGTATAGAGGTTATACCATTATTCTGTACAACACACGCCCCAGTTCCTAAGCTCCAACGGTCTGGCCCCTGCCACTTCTCCAGTTCCCCACTGTGTCCCCACTTAAACACAGTATTCCTGGTATTCCTGCCATAAATCCTCAGAACTTCTTTTTTTCAAATATATTATTTATTTACTTGACAGAGAGAGAGAGAGAGAGAGGCAGCAAGAGAGGGAACACAGGCAGGGGGAGTGGGAGAGGGAGAAGCAGGCTTCCCACAGAGCAGGGAGCCCAATGAGGGGCTTGATCCTAGGACCCTGAGATCATCACCTGAGCCAAAGGCAAACACCTAATGACTGAGCTACCCGGGTGCCCCAATCCTCAGAACTTCTATATAATCCCATATCTTTGTGCCTTTACCTCTGCCTCCTGTTTTGCCTGTCATCTTTAACCCTACTCATTTCTGAGACTCAACACAAGCTGCCCTTCTACTAGGAAGGCTTCTTGGATATTCCCATTCCTACCTAGGCACCTTCCTCTACCCTCCCAGCTACCCAGCCCCCACACCTCCTATCATTGCCCCTGCTACCTGTGTTGTAATTTTCCATCTGCCTGTCTTTCACACTGAAGAGGGAGCCCTACCATAAAGAAAGTGCTCAGTAAGTGAGCAGTCGATGATTTTATCTCCTGTAACTTCACAGCAGCCCCATTTTTCAAGAAAAGAAACAGGTTTAGAGACATTAAGTAAATTTCCCAAGGACACAGAGCTATTAAGGAACAGAGCAAGAGTTCAAACTGGGAGGAGAGAGAGAAATGAACTGCTCAAGCCCCTGGTTGGGAGGTGCTGCCAGCAGGGAGAGAGGACTGTGGGCAGAGTGGCAACTCGAGTGTGATTATGAAGCTATGAATTCTTGGCACCTCAGGAAATATTCCACCCAAGTGGTGAACTATACAAAGAGGACTTTTTGAAAGGTACCTCATAAATTGTGCCCACAAAACATACACACAGAAGCCCGGCCCTTTAACAGCCGTCATGCAGGTGCCTAACACAGTCTCCCATTTGTGGGGTCGGTTGTCGTAAAACACCCTCCCTCCTGGGGTCTCAGAGGGGCATGGAGAGGACGGCGAGAGAGAGCTGCTCATTTAGCCCTTGGGGATCTTGAAGATGCTGGAATGTAGAGAAAATTGGGTTCCACATGGTGACGAGCACCTTGACGATGATGTCTAACGTGTGATGTGACCCAGGAAAAGGATATCCCTTTCTCTCTCTGAGCCTCAGTTTTCAAATCTTTAATACGCAACGGGGGTGGGGGTTAAGGTGGTAGGAAAAGAAAAAATGAAACAAGATGGGATCGGGAGGGAGACAAACCAAAAGAGACTCTTAATGTCATAAAACAAACAGGGGGGTGGGGGGGAGAGGGGTTGGGAGAGGGGGGTGGGGTTACATTCTATGTTTAAATAAAAAAGCTTAAATTAAAAAAAACCTGAAGGTGAGAAAAAAAAAAAAGAATAGGTCAGACTAGGTCACTGGTTCCCAGTTGGGGTGATTTTCCCCCGAAGAGGACAATTCCCAATGTCTGGAGACAATTCCACTGCTACAACTGGGGCAAAGAAATGCTATTCATATTTAATAGGCGGAGGCCCAGGGATGCTGCTGAACTTCCTACCAGACATTCCCCACAAAAGAGAACTATCTGGCCCAGATGTCAACAATGCCATCATTGGGAAACCCAAGGGTCTCAGAGATCCTTGCTAGCTTTAATTTTCTGTACAGCCATCAGACGACCTCAGGGATCCTCTTTCTTACTGGTTAAAGGGATCTTGATAAGTTACTAATGATGATCACCATAGGACAGGGTGATTCTTGCTCAGACTAGTGTTCAGTATGACCTTGATTCCAAGACACCATCATAACAATTCTTTATAATCACAGGTATCATCTATTGGGAACTTACTCTGTGCCAGGCTTTGGGCATTTCTCATGCTAGACATTAACCACCACTTACAAGGTGAAGACCATCATCCCTATTTTATAGATGAGAAAAATGCTCATAGAGAGGGACTTTGGAGGTGTTCAGACCTAGATCCAAATGCCCAGCGACACTGGTCAACTTGATGTTTGACCTTGGTCACACAACATCATTTCTCTGAGCCGTGGGTTCCACATCCATTTGTGTGAGTGTAAAGAACAGTATGTTCAGGGCTGTTGTGGAAAGCACATAAAATCTTTAAATGTAGGTAAAGCATTTGTTCTCTGTCTAGCGTGGCAGGCGTCGGTAAATATTAGCTGGGATTGCTATTGCTGTGTATCATTATTATAACGATTTCTTCTTGGTCAGAGTCCCAAGGCTGATGACCTTGTAAGTCCTGGGACTCTTCGTATTTTAGAAACGAAAATGCTGGGTCAGAGGTTATACGTCGCTTTCAGTTTTTACACATTGCACAGTTGAAGAGGACAAATTTGGAGGTGATTTTTGAGTAGGTGTTTGAAATACCAAATTCAGGCCAGGAACGGATAGGAGATTGTTGGAGCAGGAAGTTCTCATTTCTCTGCTGACTTTTATTCACCACTCAAAGGCTTAACCCTTGATCTGGGCTTCATTCTTCCTCACTGTCTTATCTTCCCTTTCAGGAAGGCCCACCTGATCTTACGGCGACTGGAGAGGGTGAGCAGCCACTGCTCCAGCCTCCTGAGAAGCGCTTACATCCAGAGCCGCGTAGACACCGTGCCCTACCTTTTCTGCCGCAGTGAGGAGGTCCGGCCTGCGGGTATGGTGTGGTACAGCATCCTCAAGGACACCAAAATCACATGCGAGGAGAAGATGGTGTCCATGGCCCGAAACACGTATGGGGAGTCCAAGGGCCGGTGAGGGAGGGTACCACTCTCCGTGAGCACAGAGACTCTCCGCGGGAGGGGGAACAGTACTCCTGTGGATCCTGGGGCCTGGGGGGGCTGGGGGACAGCTGAGGATGGGCCTGGCAGATGAGCTTGCCAGCAAGGCCAAAGCAAACTCTTTCTCTTGTGGATAGCCGACAGAGAACTTTGTAACCACTGGAATTATCCGTTTTTCTCTATCTTTTATTTTTTCTAAGATATTATTTGACTCTATCAAAGTCTCTCCTTTTTAAACTTTTTCTTATGGATGGCGGTCAGTCCCGAGGCAGGAGCTTTCAGGTGGAGACCACGCGGCCTTTGCTCTTCTTCCTTCCTCCTGCCACACTCAGCTTACTTCCTGCAATGGACCCTGGAGGAAACCTTTGGAGAGACAATCTGACCTCTTCAGCATCAGGAAGGAGGCCCTGAGGATTGGTGCAGTGAGGAAGCTTGGGTCTTTATGACTTTTTTTTTCCAGACGTTATTGAGTTTGCAGGATCCCTGCCTCTTCCTGCTACCTGTGGGTCTGCCCAGAGTCCCTGCAGGACTTTCCATGCATTAAAAATTCTTATTGTCTCTCTTTCTGCTTGGGGAGTGTTTCTTGCCACTGGCGGACCTCTGTTTATTCACGCAACAGGTATTTATTGATTACTTATTGTAGACCAGACATCAGACATGCAGCTGAGGAATGAGAAGCTCCCTGCTCTCAGGGAGCTTACAGTCCCATGGAAATTGTAGAGAAGCAGTTCAGTGACTTCAGGCTGTAGCAGGGGAAGAGCGGTGGGTTATTTACACTCATCGCTGGGCCATGAGACAAACCAGAGGAGCTCTGAAATGCCTCCTTGAGGAAGGGATGCCTGAAGCCCAGAAGATGGGGAGGAATAAACCAGACAGCGTGTGGAAAGACAAGATGGGACACTGTGTACAGAAGTCCAGAAATAAGAGAAAAAAGAACCCATGCAAGGGCTGAAAGCACTTTTTTAAAAAGATATTTATTTATTTGTTTGTTTGTTTGTTTATTTATTTATTTATTTTAGCGAGATGGAGAGAGTGTGAGCAGGGGGAGTGGCAGAGTGGCAGAAGGAGAAGGAATCTCAAACAGACTCCTCACTGAGCATGGAGCCCGACGCGGGGCTTGATCCAGCAACTCTGAGATCATGACCTGATTGAAAATTAAGAGTCCGAGGCTTATCCGACTGAGACACCTAGGGACTCCATGGACTGGCAGCACTTTCTTTTTTTTTTTTTTCCTTTTAAGATTTGTTTATTTACTCTATAGAGAGAGAAAGAAAGAGAGAGAAAGCATGGATGGGCCAGGAGAGGGGCGAAAGGAGAGAGAGAATCCTCAAGCTGACTGCACGCTGAGCTCAGAGCCTGACATTGGCTCGATCCCAAGACCCTGAGATCATGACCTGAACCGAAATCAAGAGTCAGCCACCCAACGAAGTGTTACCCAGGTGCCCCTAAAAGCACTTTCAATGACAACAGAGACCCAAGTGGCTGGAGGGAAAGCTGGAGCTAGGCAAGATGTTGGAAGTTTGGGACAGGAACTTTGACAGTATTAGAAGTAACTGAGAGCCACCACGGATGTTAACAGAGGGAGATGCCAAGCTTGCTCTTTAAGAGAAGTTGTTTTGGCCACAGGGGTGGAAGTGGGGCTGGAGGAGGCCCCCAGAACAGTGACTGTTGTTATTTTCCAGGCAAGAAGTGATGGCAGCTTGATCCTGAGGTCATGGAGAGACATTCTGCCACTGGAGTCTCCTTTTAAAGGCAAATGAACTGCTTCCAGTGTGTTACCTGGGAGGGTAATGAGTACAAAGAGGCATTATAGATTTTTTTTTTAAGATTTTATTTATTTATTTGACAGACAGAGATCACAAGTAGGCACAGAGGCAGGCAGAGAGTACATGGGGGAAGCAGGCTCCCAGCTGAGCAGAGAGCCCGATGCGGGGCTCGATCCCAGGACCCTGAGACCATAACCTGGGCTGAAGGCAGAGGCTTAAACTACTGAGCCACCCAGGCACCCCGGCATTATAGATTCTTAACATTCTGGTAATATATCCCAGGAGCTAGCTTGGTTGAGAAGGTAAGGATGTAGGTCCATAATGCAAGGATGTTATTCCATAATGCAAGGATGACACCTGTTAGAAGAGAGTAAGGCACTGTGGGAATTCAGAAGGGGAGAGAAACTGAATACCAGTAAAATATAAGCAGTTAAAAATATGCCTACTTCTCAGTTTTGATGAGTGCCTGTGAGGTCAACAGACACTTCCTTTCAAGGATTGTCCCCTTCCTGAAAATGTACGTGCTGAGTCCTGACCACCACCCTCTCACCCTCTGACTCTATTACACATGGGGAAACAAAGCACAGGGACACTCTTCCAGACAAGTCAGGTGTCTAGAGATCTGCTCAACTTCCAGCAATCTAAACTCAGAGATACTCTTTCAGGAAGTTTTATTATTATTGGATTGACGTTTCTGCAAGTATGTGGGTAGACTTTAGATGAATAAATTTCTCCTATAGTCTTGCTGACTCTTCTACTCCTAGGCATGATATAGTCAGAGAGGAACCAACTTCTTGAAAAGAAAGAAAAGTAATAGTTTTTTTTTCATTGAACACTTGCCTATCTTTGTTACTTGCCTGTCTTAGTTTCAGTATGATAGAATACTGGTGTAAACAACACAGATTTGTTTCTAGCAGTTCTGGCACTGGGAAGTCCCAAGATCAGGGTGCCGACAGATTGAGTGTTTGGTGAGAACCTCTTGATTCATAAGCAGCTGTCTTCTTGCTGTGTCTTCACATGGTAGAAGGGAGGAGGGAGGGCTCCCGGGGTCTATCCAGTAAAGGCACTAATCCCATTCAAGAGGCTCCCCCCTCATGGCCTAGTCACCTCCCAGAGTTGCCACCTCCTAATACCATCATACTAGGGATTAGGTTTCAACATAGGAATTTCAGGGGAACATCAATATTCGGTGTATATCATTGCCACATGCCAAGCCCTATTCTAAATTCCTCTCATGTATACCCTTTCCTGAACCCTAGGTCCCTGGCCTTCGCTGAGTTACCCCATTGTTGTAGCTTTCCATTGTCTTGGCCCATCCTGAGGAAAAAATTAGTTCAACAGTTGCAGCAAATTAAACTCCCCAATGTGCTGGGTCTGTGGTCTGAGCCTGATTAAGTTGACTCTGTCTCTGTCGCCATTCACCAGCTATTACCTTGGGTAAGTAACTTGCCGTCAGAACCTCCGTTTTCTCATCAACAAAATGGGATTAGTAATAGTCCCACCTTCTGGGGTTATTATGAGTCTTGAACAAGATAGGAATTGTAATGTGTTCAGCAAAATGTACAGTAGGGTCTTTTTTCCTTTTATTAGACAATAGGCATCATGCTTTGAATCTTAGAGAGATGACATGGGAGTTTTGTCTGGGAGAGGTCTAGAGAATTCTGATTAAGAGAAGGAATTAATGATTAACAGTCCTATGTGGTACATGAACTGTAAATAGTATCCAAAGTTCAAATCAGAAGAGGCTGCGATGGCAGAATTTAACATGATGCAGGAGCCCCAAGGAGAGGTGTGTGGCTTCCTCCAGGGCTCTCACAAGACAGGTGTGGCCTCCAGATGCCACCCAGTTGGTTAAAGTTGGCTGGCACATGAGAATATGTGCCACCAGCCTGTCCCCAACTCAGCTGCTCATGCCCTCTTTGGTTTTGACCCCCTTTTTCTGGCACTACAGAGCCTTGTTCTTCCCAGCCACCATAAGTCTCTCCAGAGTGGGATTCCAGAAGCTTGGAGAGACAGGTGCATGTGTTTGTGCCCTGCCATGTCAGGTAAATTGATCAGATCAATATTTGTTAAGATGTTTCATGGGAAAAAGAAACAGGAAAATTCTTGAAGTGCAAATGAGGCTGCTGGATTGAGCGCCCTGGTCTCCACGTGGCTGGACTGACCTGTGTGCCTTCATGGAAAATGCCCAGGGAGCCCCCGCCCCCACTGTGCTGACAAAGATGGGACTTTCTGTGTGGTCTCCACCACTGAAGAAAGAAAACGTGTGTTAGAGGTGCACAGAAAGTCACCCCTGCATGACTCTCTTCTCTGGTATGGGTGAGGAGGTGCTTCCCCAGGCAGGCTTCTGATAAAGAGGGGTCTGCATAGACAAATGTGGACAGCTACTATGTGGGATCCTCATCACATCAGGGACTACACACTAACTTCATGTAACTATGTGCAGAAGAGCCATGTGCTAGTATTGTCATTTTCCAGTTAGGTTTAAAACAGTTGAATAACCTGCTCCAACTCCCATAGCTAGTGATGATACTGAGTTACTGCCATCTATACTTGGATAGATGGAGTGATTCAAACCAGTGATAACTGCTTCCTAGAACAAATGGATACAGTGCCCTTCTTCCACATCCTAAGTCGAAAGCTGTGTCCTTCTACCTTCCAGCCTCTGCCTGAGGACTGATTTCCAGATTTGGAGTGCTGAGATGAACAGGACCTGGAGCCTGCCTTTAAGAAACTCTTGGAACTTAGCAAATTTAATATAATATGATAAAATCAGACGCTTTGGAGTCAAGCCAATCTGGGTTTAAATATTGGCTCTACAGTTTATAGCAAGGAGGGGTTGGATGTTGAGAGAAATTTCTAAGGCAAACTCAGCAGGTTTTGCTAATTAAGAAGCTCAAGTTAACTGACATTACCTTAACCTCTCTTAGCCCCACTTTTTTCATCTATAAAGGGGATAAATACATTGCCTCGAAGGACTGTTGGAAAGATTATATTAGCTAATGTAGCCAGTAGGTGCTTGAAAACAAAAGCTCTCAATAAATGGTTATTATAGCAGCTTATGTACACAAGAAAGGATAGACCAGGCAGGCATCAGGAAAGTCTTCACAGTCAAAGAATATGTAAGAAACAGCAGTCTATGAAAGAGTGTACCATATTTGAGAGACTGTGAGTAACCTTGGAGAGGTTGGCAGAGCAGAATATATTGGCCATTGGAAAGCATGGGATTGAAAGCAGGGTTTTATACAGGCAGATAAGCATTTTGAAAAGATATCTCTGGCTGCAGAATAGGAAAGTAGAGAGAAGGGAAAGAGCCAACAGCACAGAGACTGGGTAGCGTAGGGTAGAGTAGGATAAAATGGGATGGGATAGGAGAATACATAAATGTTTAGGAGGAAGATGAGGATGACTATGCTAGGATCATTGCAATAGTAAGGCTGAATATAAATGATATTAAGGAGCTTGACGCAATAGAACTTGCTAACTAAGAGGCCTGGTGACTTGGATCTTCCCTTTCCTCTCTGGTATCTGAGTGTTATAATGGGCAGAACATGGGGCATGAAGTGGTAATAAATCCACTTGGGCTCAATGGACAGTACATGGAAGAGTAGTAATTTGTATCATGCAGATGTGGTGATCAGAATATGAGAATGCCAAGATATTTGGCTTTATGTGGAAATCATGCATGGATCTATGTGTAACTGCATGAATGTGTAATGATTTCCAAATGCCAGTATATGAACCATACTGAGGGGCTGTGTAAAGCCAATATAGACATTTGTGGAAAAGAATGTAGACTTAAGAGTACTTGATTCTTCCTCCTCCTCCTCCTCTTCCTCCTCCTTTTCCTCCTCCTTTTTTTCACTTCTAGTCTTGCCTCTATGGTAGAGTGGCTGTGTGGCCTTTTGCAAGCTATTCTCTGTGGGCCTTGGGTTCTCCATATGCCCCCACCACACGGAGGAAGGTGTGTCAGGACATGAGGGATTATATTAGATGATAACTTATGTATGAACAACATTTTTCACTTCTCTCTCTCTTTTATCTTCACTACCTTCCATTGAAGTTGACAGTAGGAGACTGAATGGCTCCATCTGGCCAGTCGAGAGAGGGTTAAGGTCCCAGCAAGTCTGGAGCAGAGTCTGGAACCCCAGCCAACTCCCTAGCCTAAAGACAACTCAAGTCCCTCTCCTGATCGTACAAGATACTAGTTGTTAAGAGTCCAATAGCCTTGGGCAAGTGACACCCTCTGTGTGTCTTGGTGTTGTCCTCTGCCAATTAGGGGAAATAGTAGCAGCACTCATAAGTTTTTAGAGAGGATGGGCCAACATATGTCAGATACTTAGAATAGTACCTGGTGTGTAACAAGTACTATACAATTGTTCTTATTGTCCTTCTTGTATTCAACATCCTATTTACAGGCACACTGAAAAAAACCTCAATATCGCCTCACACCTTCCCTCTTAGCCTTTGCATGTGCTGTTCTCACTGTGGGGAATGCCCTTCCAGCTTAAGCAGATCCAGCTAAAATGTGTTTCACTGTCTCCCTAAGACCTCTTGCCTCTCCCAGAAGGAGTTGATTACTCTGTCCTCTGGGGTCTTACAGTGAGGACTTCTGTGCCTCCATTCCAGAATTTTCCTGTCTCAATGTCATTGTCCCTCATAGAACAATGAGCAACACAAGGGCATGGTCTGGGTAGGATTCTGTTTGTTACCTGGAGTCTTGCACTGGGCCTGGTTCACAGCTAGCATCCAGCAAAATTGAGCTTGATGCCTAGAATGAGAAGACCCAGAGGGAGGCTCCCAGGAAGCATATTCCTTGAGAGAAGTGGCCTTCCAATTTGCCATCACTGCATTGTGTGAGGGCCAGGAGAGAAGGCTGCAGCCAAACAAAACCCATGGGCTTCGTGTGAGGGTGTGCTTTTTAAGTGACCCCGGCCCATAGAACTGCTAGACCCTGAAAGGCGCTGTCTGTCTGCGTTTGGAAACGTCACTGCATGTGTTTGTTCAAGCTATAGCTGAGGTCAGGCGGCTCTGTTATCCTGTTTTACAGGAGTTGGCAGCCAGGGAGTATGAGGGACCACGGGTGTGCTCTGCTCGACAAGTGTGGGGGGGTGGAGAGACGGAAGGAAAGGAAGGGAAAAAGAGAAAAAGATGCAGAAAGAAAGAAAAGAGAGGAGAGAGAGAGAAGAAAGGAGAAGGAAGGAGGGAAAAAGGAAGGGAGGGAGGGAGGGAGGAAGAAGGGAAGGAAGGAAGGAAAAGAAAGAGGCAAGGGAGGAGGTTGTCAGTTCAGGCAACAGTGAATGTCCCATGGGAGGTGACAAATTCAGATTCTGTACCCAGCTCTGACACTGAACTGCTGGGGGACCTTGGGACAGTCTCTCCTCGGTCTTACCCTCAGTGTCTTTTCATAAGCAGATTGGTGGGACTAGGACTTCTCCAAAAAACCCTTCTGCTCTATTATTCCAGGATTCTCAAGTCCTCAAGGCCCACAATTGGAAATCGAGGGAATAGCATTCCTGTATATTTGTAGAAGACAATGAAGTTTACCAAACACACTCCCAGAGGAGAAGTGTTATTTTATTTCAGGCAAGTTGCTCTGACCATATACCCCAAATTCAGGATAGGGCTTCCTCTGTTTGGTTCTTACCATCCCTGTACATCTACGATGCTTCTACCTAACCCAGCAGATTCTAATTATCCCTTTAAGTTTCTGTTTTCCCTTAAGATGCTGCCTTCTTGGTAGGGCCATGTTTTATATCTCCAATGCCCAGGTGAGGTTGAAGCAGATGTTAGGTGATCAGAAAATGTGTGCCAATTTGAGTCTTCTAGCACAGGGTTAATGAGTCCAATGCAGACTTTGTATTTTGGAGATAGGAAACTGAGCCCGGACTTGGTTTCAAACAGGCTCTCCACCCCAGAGCAGGTCTTTGGGCATCTCTCTTCTGACCCCGAGAGAAATCCCCTCTGGGATCTACCAAGAGGTCCACTCATGGGGTAGGTGATGAGCCCTGGAGGGAGGGGCTGAGGTACCTGAGGAGCCCCTGTGGGAAAGAACTGGTGAAGTCTGTTCAAATGCAAGACTTCCCCATTTGGTCAGAGAGGCTTGGTTAGAGAGGCTGGGCTCTTGGAGATTCAGATTAGAATGACCAATTATAAATTACCATTTCTTGAGTGTTTTCCACAGCCCAGGTCTATGCCAAGCGTGTTAGTTGTAGTATCTCATTTAGATGTCACTCACATCCCGTAACCCAGATGTTGGTATCCCCATTTTACAGAACAAATCCTGAGGCGCGGGTAAGGTAAGTGACGTGCCTGGAATGATACCGTTAGTAAGGAACTGGGATGGAGTTCTCATTTAAGAGGTCATGACTCTGCAGCTCTGTTCTCAGAACCACTCTGGAGCATTTCTAAAATTCTCCCATTTTAGATATAAGAAGACTGAGGGCCAGGAAGAAAAAAAGTACTTGTCCAGGGTCATGCATCTGGCAAAACCAAGAGTGGAATATTCCCTGATTTTTATCTCTAGTTCTTTCCTGACCCCTGGGCAACCCAAGGCCCATCCTCTTTCCTGACGTCTGTGCATGTTGGGAGGGGCAGGGAAGAAAGTCTTAACCTCTGCTCAAGAAGCAAGGCCAGTGCCAAGTGTGGCCAGCCTTCCCAGGAGGTTTTGTAGTACAAACACCAGCCTGGTTGCAGTTCACTAGCTTTTATGACCAGGGATGACGTAGTTTCTTCAATCACTTGTAAGCTATTCTACTCCACAGTCCATGATCGGCCTTCCCCAGGGCAGAGGGAGAGGCATGTGTTTAGAGGGGTTGTCTACAGGGATCAGCAAGTCTGGCATTGCCCTATCAGAAAGTAAAAGCATGACTGATTGGCTGCGTGGCTGTGGGCTAATTTCTTCCCCTCTTTGGATCTCGATCTCCCATGCAATATAATTTGGAGCATTGGACTGAAACATCCGGATGCCTGGGAGCTTGGGGAAAATACAGATTGCTGGCCCCACTCATTGAGACTCCAGTTGAGTAACTCTTGGGAGATACTTGGGGATCTATATTTTCCAAGTTTCCTAGGGTGACTTTGATGTTTGCCTTGTTTAAGAACTATAGATCTATGTGATTTTTAAGAATCTTTGCAACCAAGGAAGAGACATTTTGAGTTTATATGGAGAATACCCTGAGGCTCAATGTCACCTTCAGATTTGTCATGGTATACATGCAGCTGAAGGAATGGGCTCCTTTGTTGGGGTTCAAGAAAAAAGAATGGAGACAAGTGGGTTTCCTGGAGAGACCATTTTTGTCTCCCTATTTTTAAAAGGGCTGTTTTTGTATGTGAAGGGGTGAACTTTCTATCACTAGAGAGGTACAAATTGACAGTCAACCAAATTGAAGTTTGGGTCCCTGTGGCAAGGAACAAAATTACAGAAAGAACTGTTAAAGGATCAAGTAATTCTGAGGAGTGAATATTGGCCTCTGGAGTCAGACAAACTTGGAATTAAATTCTAGCTTCCCCAAATGTGGGAATTTTACGGACCTGGAATTCTGTTTCTTTACCAGGAAAATAGGAATCACCAGTTTCATCTACTTCACTGGGACATTCATTGTAAGGAAGGCATTATCAATAAATAAGAAAGGACCTGGCAAAGGCACACAGTAGGTGCTCAGTAAAGTCTTGTGGTCTTTTTTTTTTTTT
>ML105347.1:407335-484467 GCA_003697995.1 Taxidea taxus jeffersonii
TTTTTTTTTTTTTCTTGAGTTTTCAATTTGTCATTCCTTTGCCATCACTATTAGTTCCAAGAAAACCTAACTTCAGGGAGAAAGCTTCTCACCCAGCCATGTGTTCTGTTACATAAGACACTGGAGCCTCTACTAAAAACAGAATCAACAAACAAAAACACAGCAAAGGATGATTATTGAGCAGCAGAGGTTTCTGTGGTTGGCTAGGGGCTTGGGGCATGGGCCACAGATGAGACTTTTTTACCCTGGTTCCTTTTAAGTCTTCAAATGAAACTTCCAGTTGGGAATGGGCCAAGCTCAGAGCCGGCTCAGCACATCTGTAATTGGGTTAATGGTATTTGGATGTGTTTAATCTATTTGTCCCAGTATCAGTGGGATATGTAACAGTCACGCAACGTGCTGCAGCCCTTGATGCTGGGCAAAAATGACACACTATTTCCAAGCAGCAGTGACACAGGCAAAGGTGACACTGCCACTGGACTCACTAGCCTCTCTCATTGTCCCAAGCACTCCACAGTGCAATTTCAAGTTTAAGTATTACCATATTATGCCTCTGTTCATACCCAGTTATTTTTTATCTCATGCTTTATACCCAAGTAATGTCAAGTTTCTGGAAATTCTCTGCCCATTCCTTATTTTTCTAAACCTCCATAATTTTTGCTCATCTTGCTTCCAGGAAGATCATGGCATACTCTCAACACCTTTTTGTTTTTTCCTGCCTGACTCTGTTAGGTGGTTGCAATATCTTTTTTGGCTTCTCAGCAGCAATTATTCCTCAGCAACACCCCTCCCTTTCTTTTTTCAGGGAGAAGGGGGGAACCACCTCTGCCCCACTGGGTATAGTCTTGGTGCAATTAAACCATTATATCTCCCACTGAAGATGGGAGCATGTGACCTGCATGTACCAACTAGAGTCTCATTCCCAGGACTCCAAACCTTGAGCAGAGTGGAACTAGAGGGGAACAGTTGGAGTTTGTAGAGCCTGGGCACATTAAAAAATATTATTATATTTTTTGTTAATGTTCAATGATTCATTAGTTGCATATAATGCCCAGTGCTCATCACCTCAGTGCCCTCCTTAATATCCATCACCCAGTTACTCTATCACCCCATCTGCCTCCC
Organism: Taxidea taxus jeffersonii; assembly: GCA_003697995.1. Lineage (NCBI taxonomy): Eukaryota > Metazoa > Chordata > Mammalia > Carnivora > Mustelidae > Taxidea > Taxidea taxus. Next base: position 408,458 of record ML105347.1, read on the forward strand.
TTCTGTAACCCTCAGTTTGGTTCCCAGAGTCTAGAGTCTCTCATGGTTTGTCTCCCTGTCTGATTTCTTACCATTTTGTTTCCCTCCTTTCACCTGTGGTCCTCCATGCTATTCCTTATGTTCCACATATGAGTGAAATCATATGATAACTGTTTTTCTCTGCTTGACTTACTTCACTCAGCATAATGCCCCCCAGTTCCATCCATATCGGTGCAAATGGTAGGTATTCATCCTTTCTGATGGCTGAGATGTATTCCATTGTATATATGAACCACATCTTTATCCATTCATCCATTGAAGGCCATCTTGGCTCCTTCCATAGTTTGGCTATCGTGGTCATTGCTGCTATGAACATTGGGGTACATGGGCCCCTTCTTTTCACTATGTCTGTATCTTTGGGGTAAATACCTAGTAGTGCAATTCCTGGGTCATAGGGTAGCTCTATTTTTAAGTTTTTGAGGAATCTCCACACTGTTTTCCAAAGTGGCTGCACTAGCTTGCATTCCCACCAGCAGTGTAAGAAGGTTCCCCTTCCTCCACACCTTCACCAACACATGTTGTTTCCTGTCTTGTTAATTTTTGCTATTCTAACTGGTGTAAGGTAGCATCTCACTGTGATTTTGATTTGTATTCCCCCAATGGCCAGTGATGTTAAACATTTTTTCATGGGTCTGATAGCCATTTGTATGTCTTCATTGGAGAAGTGTCTGTTCATGTCTTCTGCCCATTTCTTGACTAGATTATTTGGGTTTTGGGTGTTGAGTTTGAGCAGTTCTTTATTGATCTTGGATACTAGACCTTTATCTGTAATGTCATCTGCAAATTTCTCCTCCCAGTTGCCTTAGTTTTGTTGACTGTTTCCTTTGCTGATGGGCACAACTTTTGAGCTCTTCTTGCCACTGAGCCCCTGAAACTGCCTGGCCTTCAGACTCTTTTAGGTCTTATTTTCCAGCCTTCCCTCACAGATAGAAACCTGTGTGCCATGCTCTTCCAAATGCTTGCAATGATTTCTCTCTGTGCCAGATTCCCTTGCTTTCACTTGCAACCTATGACTCCTGGCACATATATTTAACTGTGATCCATGAGTATTTTGGGGGGGAAGTCTTCCTTGAACTCTCAAATAGAGGGTTCATTATTCATGATATTTCTATGTATTTGCTTTTATGCTGAGGTCAGGTAACGCAAAGGCTGGGTACTTGTCCCCTCCTCTGATCCCCAAGTGCCAGGGATCTCTTTTTGTTAGCCCTACCAAAGCATATCAGAAAGGCCTGGGTTTTATGACTGTCTCCCCAAAGGTTGCACTGTCTCCAACAATAGTGCAGTGTTCCACCCACCTCTGGGCCTCTGGGGCCCAGCATGGTGCCTGATGCCGAGTAAATATATATTGAACTAAATTGACTTGTTTTGGGGGATTCCTTACAAAACAGCCTCAGCCTTAAATCCAAAACTGCTTTGCAAACTAACCCAGACGGTGTTGTGTTTATGAAATCAAAGAGAAAAAGTGGTTGGGAAAAAATTGCAATGGCTGTGTGTTTTAATTCAATGAAGAATTATTTTGCTCTTGGCCTCCTTAAAAAAAAAATCACATTCTAGCAGTAGCCATGACCCACCAAGGGCTTTGGTGACTGGATGGAAAGATTTCATCTAGGGGTGCTTGTAAAAATCCTAGTGAAAGGGATTCCCATTCCCTCCCTCTCTCCACACCCTCCTCTCTTCCCATAAGAAGCCTCAATGGACCCTCTGTGAAATCCTGACATGATGGAAACTGCAAAGAGATGGAATTTCCACACTGGAAAGAAAACAGAAGAATGTTATTCCTCTTGCTCCAACCCAGGAACTGGCAAACTGCCCCCGGGTGGGAGAAGGGGCTGTGTGAGGAAAGGAAGTAGAACAGGAGAGGAAAGGGCAGCAGAGGTTGCGATGATGGAATGCCAGGCCTCCAGATGTCTGTGCCTTGCAGATGTGTCAGACATGGCTTGGCCCACACATCTGGGAGCTAATCATCACCACGGCTCACATCTGGAGAGGACTTTACAGGTCAAGGAGTCCTCCTACTGATGTCTCTAGTCAGATTCCCACAGCAAAGTGGGCAGAGCAGTTAACATTAGCCCCATTTGACCAACGAGGCTCCTAAAGTTGTCTCATGCTCTTGCTTTTGGCTATGGGAACAAGAGCAATGACAGTGATAATGTAGCCAGTACTTCCAAAGCATTCGCCGTGGGATAGGTACTGGTCTGTTGCATTTTGCCTCTCTAGTGTTGGTCATTGAAATTACATGGCATTTCTCCAAGATGGGTGTTTTTACCCCCACTTTATTGACAAGGGGAATGAATCACACAGGACCTAGCAGTTTTCCTAAGATTGTACAGAGAACAAGTGGCAGAGTCAGGGTCCAAACCCAGGTAGTTTGCCTCCCAGATCAGTGTCCTCAACCCTCACATCTTGCCTGCCTGCCTGCCTGTTAAGGCTAGGAAGGGAAACAGGTCCTACTCCTAATTTTATTTCACTGCTTGTAGCATTTTGTGAAGATCAAAGTGTGGTTCTGATAGGAGACATCCATTCACTCAGACATATGCTGGGTGACTACAGCATGTCTGGCACTAGGTCAGACCAGGGGAACACAGTTGGGGGAAACTCAGTGGTTTTCCTATCCCATTCCAGTTGGTTGTAAGTGACATGAGCATGGTGACCACTCTGCCTCTAGCTGCTAATGGCCCATTCTAGGCACCCTTCGATATGTGTTGAATGAGTAAGTTGTCCCGACTGTGAGCAGTTAGTTGACAGACCTACCGATGGGTGGGTCTATATTCCTTTTTATTTTGTCTTCTATAATGATAATCACATTATATGTATATTACAGAATGTTGGGAGCTACAGTGTGGTCTGGACATGGAATGGATGAGCATGAATGTGGGAGGTTTTCCGGCACTGGCAGTAGCTCAGCACACCTGAAACAGGTATTATAGGCGGAGTACCACCAGATAAGGCTGGACAGGTAAGCAGCGACCTGTGCTGAAGAGTTGGGCATTGTCTTATGGGACAGAGATCAGCAAACTTTCTTTCTTTAAAAAAAATTCATTGAGAGAGAGAGAGACAGAGACAGAGACAGAGCACAAGCAGAGGAAGAGAAGCAGGATCCCCGCTGAGCCAGGAGCCCAATGTGGGGCTCAATCCCAAGACCCGGGGATCATGACCTGAGCCAGAGATGGCCGCTTAATAGACTGAGCCACCCAGGTGACCCAAACTTTTTTCCTTAAAGGGTCAGAGAGTACAGGTTTTAGGCTTTGTGGGCCACATGTCTCTATCACAACTATTCTCTTCCGGTATGGAAATGAATGGGCATAGAGCTATTCCAGTAAGGTTTTATTTACAAAAATAGATGGTAGACTGGATTTGGCCTGTGGGCTATAGTTTGCCAATCCCTGTTGTCGGGTATTGGGTAACATTAGTGCTGTACAATCAGATTAGATCTCCCTCCTTCCTTCCTAAGTACTTATTGAGCACCTACTGTGTGCCATGTACAGTGGCAGTTTCTTCACTCTTGTTGCTTAAGAATCCCTCATAGCAGTGTGACCAGTGCTGTGATAGGTGGAAACAAATGGGGTCATGAGGTTGCAGAGACTCAAATTTGGGAGGGCTACCCATATCCTACACCATTCCAAGGAAGTGATATGGGAACTCTGGCACAAAAGTTGAGTAAGAGTAAATTAAGTGAAAAAACTGCTCTAGATGAATAAAGGTTGGAGAATGACAGACACTTGTAAGGTTAGAAAGACTAAAAGGAATTCGGCATACCTGGAACCTTGACTGTGGTAGGAAGAGTGATAGGAATTAGGCTGAACTTCCAATAGAAATACAGTGTGAGTCACATGTAATTTTTTTAATATGTTCAGTTAGCCACTGTATAGTACATAATTAGTTTTTTATGCAGTGTTCAGTGATTCACTAGTTAAGTATAACACCCAGTGCCCATCACAGCACGTACCCTCCTCAATAGCCATCACCCAGTTACCCCCTCCCCCCACCCTCCTCTCCTCTGAAACCCTCAAATTGTTTCTCAGGGTTCACAGTCTCTCATGGTTCATCTCCCTCTCTGATTTCACCCCTTTGGATTTCCCTCCCTTCCCCTATGGTCCTCGTGCTATTGCTTTATGTTGCACATATGAGTGAAACCATATGATAATTGTCTTTTTCTGCTTCACTTACTTCACTTAACATAATCCCCTCCAGTTCCATCCATGTCAGTGCAAATGGTGGGTATTCATCCTTTCTGATGGCTGAATAATATTCCACTGTAGTATGGACCACATCTTCTTTATCCATTCATCTGTTGAAGGGCATCTCAGCTCCTTCCACAGTTTGGCTGTTGTGGACATTGCTGCTATGAACACTGGGGTGCATGTGCCTCTTCTTTTTACTACATTTGTATCTTTGGGGTAAATACTATTAGTGCAAATGCTGAGTTGTAGGGTAGGTCTATTCTTAACATCTTGAGGAATATCCGTACTCCTTTCCAGAGTGATTGTACCAGCTTGCGTTCCCACCAACAGTGTAAGAGTGTTCCCCTTTCTCCTCATCCTCATCACATGTAATTTTAAATTTTCTGGTAGCCACATTTAAAAATTGAAACAAGTGAAGGTAAAATTAATAATATATTTTATTAAACCCAAGATATCCAAAATACTACTATCTCAACATGTGATCAATATGAACAACAGTTAATGAAATTTTACATCATGATCATCAATATTTGGTACAAAGTCTTTGACAGCCAGTGTGGACTTTGCACCTGGAGCACATGTCAATTCTGACTGCCCATGTGTCAAATGCTCAAAGCTACAGTGGTCTAGTGGCTGCTGAGCTGGCTGGCGCCAGGCTAGGTCATTCAGAGCCATGTGTACCATCCACGGAGTCTGGGCTTTAGCATTAGTGTAATGGGATTTTTATGTATCATTCTGGGAGCAGGATAGTTATCTTTAAGCTTTTGGTTTCCTTCTGGCCAATTGCACTGAGGTAGGGAACTCAAGAAAAGCAAAAAGCAGAAGAAAGGAAGAAGGGAGAATGGCGAGCTTTGCATGGGAAAGAGAAAGAAAGTATGTTGCTTTACCAGAAAAGCTGTGAAAATGGAAAATAAAGGAACCCAAATTTTAAGTTTTAATTTCAGTTAGTTACACACAATGACATATTAGTGTCATGTGTACAATAGAGCAACTCAGCATATCCATACATCACCTGGTGCTCATCGCAACAAAGGCCTTAATTCTTAATCCCCATCACTTGTTTAATTCATCGCTGCCCCCCCACCTTCCTTTTGGTAGCCATCAGTTCTCTATATAGTGAAGAGTCTGTTTTTTGGTTTGCATTGTCTTTTTTTCCCACCTTTGCTCATTTGTTTTGTTTCTTAAGTTCCACATATGAGTGAAATCATATGGTTTGTTTTTCTCTGATTTATTTCACATAGCAAAATACTATATGGCTCCATCCATGCAAATGTCAAGATTTCACTCTTTTTATGGTTGGGTAATATTCCATTGTGTACACACACACACACACACACACACACACACACACACACACACATGCTATATCTTCTTTATTTTTTTTTCTTTAAGCTTTTTTATTTAAACATATAATGTAACCCCACCACCCTCTCCCAACTCCTCTCCCCCCCATCCCCCTGTTTGTTTTATGACATTAAGAGTCTCTTTTGGTTTGTCTCCCTCCTGATCCCATCTTGTTTCATTTTTTCTTTTCCTACCCCCTTAACCCCCACCCCCATTGCATCTCCACTTCCTCATATCAGGGAGATCATGTGATAGTTGTCTTTCTCCAGTTGACTTATTTCGCTAAGCATAATATGCTCTAGTTCCATCCATGTCGTTGCAAATGGTAAGATTTCATTTCTTTTGATGGCTGCATAGTATTCCATTGTGTGTGTGTGTATATATATATATATATATATATATATATATATATATATATCACTTCTTCTTTATCCATTCATCTGTTGATGGACATCTAGGTTCTTTCCATAACTTGGATATTGTGGACATTGCTGCTATAAACATTCGGGTACACATGCCCCTTCGGATCAATGCGTTTCTATCTTTAGGGTAAATACCCAGTAGTGCAATTGCTGGGTCATAAGGTAGCTCTATTTTCAATTTTTTTAGGAACCTCCATGCTGTTTTCCAGAGTGGTTGCACCAGTTTGCATTCCCACCAACAGTGTAGGAGGGTTCCCCTTTCTTCACATCCTCGCCAGCATCTGTCATTTCGTGACTTGTTCATTTTAGCCATTCTGAATGGTGTGAGGTGGTGTCTCATTGTGATTTTGATTTGTATTTCCCTGATGCCCAGTGATGTGGAGCACTTTTTCATGTGTCTGTTGGCCATCTGGATGTCTTCTTTGCAGAAATGTCTGTTCATGTCCTCTGCCCATTTCTTGATTGTTCTTTGGGTGTTGAGTTTGCTAAGCTCTTTATAGATTTTGGGTACTAGCCCTTTATCTGATATGTCGTTTGCAAATATCTTTTCCCACTCTGTCAGTTGTCTTTTGGTTTTGTTGACTGTTTCCTTTGCTGTGCAAAAGATTTTGATCTTGATAAAATCCCAATAGTTCATTTATTCCCTTGCTTCCCTTGCCTTTGGCGTTGTTCCTAGGAAGAAGTTGCTGCGGCTGAGGTCGAAGAGGTTGCTGCCTGTGTTCTACTCAAGGATTTTGATGGATTCCTTTCTCACATTGAGGTTCTTCATCCATTTTCAGTCTGTTTTCGTGTGTGGTGTAAGGAAATGGTCCAATTTCATTTTTCTGCATGTGGCTGTCCAATTTTCCCAACACCATTTGTTGAAGAGGCTGTCTTTTTTCCATTGGATATTCTTTCCTGCTTTGTGGAAGATTAGTTGACCATAGAGTTGAGGGTCTATTTCTGGGCTCTCTATTCTGTTCCATTGATCTGTGTGTCTGTTTTTGTGCCAGTACCATACTGTCTTGATGATGACAGCTTTGTAATAGAGCTTGAAGTCTGGAATTGTGATGCCACCAACTTTGGCTTTCTTTTTCAATATTCCTTTAGCTATTCGAGGTCTTTTCTGGTTCCATATAAATTTTAGGATTATTTGTTCCATTTCTTTGAAAAAATTGGATGGGATTTTGATAGGCATTGCATTAAATGTGTAGATAGCTTTAGGTAGCATAGACATTTTCATAATATTTATTCTTCCAATCCATGAGCATGGAACATTTTTCCATTTCTTTGTGTCTTACCCAATTTCTTTCATGAGTACTTTGTAGTTCTCTGAGTATAGATTCTTTGCCTCTTTGGTTAGTTTTATTCCTAGGTATCTTATGGTTTTGGGTGCAATTGTAAATGGGATTGACTCCTTAATTTCTCTTTCTTCTGTTTTGTTGTTGGTGTAAAGAAATGCAACTGATTTCTGTGCATTGATTTTATATCCTGACACTTTACTGAATTCCTGTACAAGCTCTAGCAGTTTTGGAGTGGAGCCTTTTGGGTTTTCCACATATAGTATCATATCATCTGCAAAGAGCGATAGTTTGACTTCTTCTTTGCCGATTTGGATGCCTTTAATTTCTTTTTGTTGTCTGATTGCTGAGGCTAGGACTTCTAGTACTATGTTGAATAGCAGTGGTGATAACGGACATCCCTGCCGTGTTCCTGACCTTAGCGAAAAAGCTCTCAGTTTTTCTCCATTGAGAATGATACTTGCCGTGGGTTTTTCATAGATGGCTTTGATAATATTGAGGTATGTGCCTTCTATCCCTACACTTTGAAGAGTTGATTAGGAAGGGATGTTGCACTTTATCAAATGCTTTTTCAGCATCTATTGAGAGTATCATATGGTTCTTGTTCTTTCTTTTGTTAGTGTATTGTATCACATTGATTGATTTGCGGATGTTGAACCAACCCTGCTGCCCTGGAATAAATCCCACTTGGTCGTGGTGAATAATCCTCTTAATGTACTGTTGGATCCTATTGGCTAGTATTTTGGTGAGAATTTTCACACCTGTGTTCATCAAGGATATTGGTCTGTAATTCTCTTTTTTGATGGGATCCTTTTCTGGTTTGGGGATCAAGGTGATGCTGGCCTCATAAAATGAGTTTGGAAGTTTTCCTTCCATTTCTATTTTTTGGAACAGTTTCAGGAGAATAGGAATTAATTCTTCTTTAAATGTTTGGTAGAATTCCCCTGGGAAGCCATCTGGCCCTGGGCTTTTGTTTGTTGGGAGATTTTTGATGACTGTTTCAATCTCCTTACTGGTTATGGGCCTATTCAGGTTTTCTATTTCTTCCTGGTTCAGTTTTGGCAGTTTATATGTCTCTAGGAAAGCATCCATTTCTTCCAGATTGTCAAATTTGTTGGCATAGAGTTGCTCATAATATGTTCTTATGATTGTTTGTGTTTCTTTGGTGTTGGTTGTGATCTCTCCTCTTTCATTCATGATTTTATTTATTTGGGTCCTTTCTCTTTTCTTTTGGATAAGTCTGGCCAGGGGTTTATCAGTCTTATTAATTCTTTCAAAGAACCAGCTCCTAGTTTCATTGATTTGTTCTATTGTTTTTTTGGTTTCTATTTCATTGAATTCTGCTTTGATCTTTATGATTTCTCTTCTCCTGCTGGGTTTAGGCTTTCTTTGTTGTTATTTCTCGAGCTCCTTTAGGTGTAGGGTTAGGTTGTGTATTTGAGACCTTTCCTGTTTCTTGAGATAGGCTTGTATCGCTATATATTTTCTCCTCAGGACTGCCTTTGCTGTGTCCCACAGATTTTGGACCGTTGTGTTTTCATTATCATTTGTTTCCATGGTTTTTTTCCATTCTTCTTTAATTTCCTGGTTGACCCATTCATTCTTTAGAAAGATGCTGTTGAGTCTCCATGTATTTATGCTATATCTTCTTTATCCATTCACCAATCAATGGACACTCGGGCTGTTTCTGTAATTTGGCCATTATAGATAATGCTGCTATAGACATAAACATCAGGATGCATATATCCCTTTGAGTTAGTATTTTTGTATTCCTTTGGTAAATAACCAGTAGTGCAATTGTTGGATCATAGGGTAGTTTTATTTTAACTTTTTGAGGAACCTCCATACTCTTTTCAGAGTGACTGCAGCAGTTTGCTTTCCCACTAACAGTACAGGAGGAATACCTTTTCTCCACATCCTTGCCAGCACCTCTTGTTTTTTTTTTTTTTTTTTCTGTTAATTTCAGTGATCTGACAGGTGTGAGGTGATATCTCATTGTAGTCATGATTTGCATTTCCCTGACAGTAAGTGATGTTGAACATCTTTTCATATCTCTTTTGATATACTGTTTTGATTACTACAGCTTTGTAATATAGCTTAAAGTCTGGAATTGTGATGCCTCCGAGTTTCTTTTTCTTTCTTTTTTAAAAATGTCTTTAAGACATATTTTTTAAAGATTTTATTTATTTGAGTGAGAGAGAAAGAGAAAGTATGAGCAGGAGGAGGGACAAAGGGAGAGGGAGAAGCAGACTCCCCGCTGAGCAGGGAGCCCAATGTGGGGCTCAGTCCCAGGACCCTGGGATCATGACCTGAGCTGAAGGCAGATGCTTAAATGACTGAACACCCAGGTTTCTTATTTTTCTTTTTCAGGCTTGCTTTAGCTATCTCGTGTCTTTTGTGGTGGAACCAGATTTTTAACTGATCTAGACTGAGTGTGTTAGGAGGTCAGGTGTCTGGGTAAAGCTGGTCACACAGTGAAGTCTAAGCCTAGGAATCTGGTAAATCATCAGCTCTCTGAACCAAGTGGTATCCAGCAACCCTCTCCTTCAGAACCCACGGGTGGCAAGCAAGGAAGGGCAGGTCAACCCAGGATACCACCTCATTTTTGTTGCTGCCAGTTGAATGTTCAGGCTGTAAAACCCATCCTATTGGAGGCAGATGACTTTGGCAATCCCTCGCATCTGAGCCTAGAAAGGCTGAGACCCATCTTCACATGAAACTCACTAGACATCTCAGGTTGGTGGGCTGTAGTCTTGGTTTTACCAGCCCCTTTCCCTGGTCTCAGATGTCCTTACGTTTGCCCAATTTCCCACCTGACATCAAACTTTTAACATAGTTTTCTACTCAGTTAGCCAAACTCCTACCAGATCTGACTCTATTTTTAAACATAAGCAATTGAGATGTACTAAGTATTAGAATTAGATTACTGATTGTTATTTTTTAATTAGACTTTCTTATCTCTAAACACTTGTCCATCATAGGAAGCCTTAACAATTGGAAGTCTTTGGCACACCTCCTTTCATGAATAAATGAAAAAGATTGGTAATTGATGTATTATTTTTGTGTTAGCAGGCGTTGTCAAAAGTGCTGAAAATTTTTGTTCTAAATTTTAATTGGTTTAGTTACAGCCTGGTGTTTATATGACTAATTGGATTAGCATATGTTTTCTTGTGAATGGAAGTTGACTCAGGCTCTGTCTTGTTCAAATTTATTCATATCTTTCTTAAACAATCACAGACCTACTGTGAGCCAGGGGATACAGGTTGAATGGAAAACAGCTTCTATGTGTTTTTGAGGAATGGAAGAAATAAATGGACAATTAGTGTAGTATATTTAGGACAGTTTTGCAAGAAATAGGGGCTAGTGGGGACGCACAAGAGTCGTCACACAGTGAAGTCTAGTGAAGGCTTAGTTGAACTTGGAGAATGCTTTAAGGAACATAGACAGTTATTTAAGGGTATTTCAAATCAGATTGCCTGGGTTCAGATTCAGATTTTATTCCTGACTAGTCATTATGACCTTGGGGAAGTTACTTTTAATCTCTTACCTCGATTTCCTTATTTATGAAATGATAATACTGATGATTGTATCTACTTCTGTGGGTTATTTTATATATATTAAATAAGTGATTGCATGTATTTATTTTCATGTCAGGCACATAGTAAGCCTGCCATCAATCTAGGCAATAACAATAATTATTCATACGCTGATCATCTAAGCTCAGACATAAAGAATGAGTAGGAGTAAGCAATGCATAGTTAAGGGAAGGTGTTCTAAGTAAAGAGTAGAGCCTAAGTCCATAGCTGAGAACTAAGAAAACACGTCACGCTCAAGTAACTAAAGGAAGTTCGGATTGGCAAGAGCATAAAGTAAGGGGTGGATAGGTGATGGGAAGGATGCTAACAAAAGACAAGTCTGGCAAGGCAGAGAGAATCTGCAGTAAAGGGTTTAGGCAAGCTAAAACTTTGACCATCTGTATTCCTAAGAATTGAGGCTGTTGACGAATTTCAGGTTTTGAAGACAACTTAAATTAACAGGTGAGTGGAGTCCTAACCACTGATATAACCACAACATGAATTACAGAAAAGCTACACATGTTTGAGATGAAAACATTTGGCAGGTAGCTTTATGGAAATATTTTTTAAAAAGATCAACACAGAGAAAATATGTAATAACCAAAAGCCATTCTTCTAGCAGAGGAAAAATCTCAGGGTTTGGATATAGGTCTCAGATGGTACACTAAGAGTCTGGAAACTAAGTTCTTCTTTGGCTGCTTGGAAAGAGGTTTTCCTGGGTGGTAGAGAACGGGAGTGTGTGTGTTTGTGTGTGCATGTGGGTGTACACACAGATGGATAGATGAATTATATCTATTTCACAAGGAGTAGAGAAAATAGGGTGTCTGGTCACTTTACTTTCTACAGGTGATGTGTATTACCTTAATGTGCTTTTAATCCTGGAAATGAATGTGTTCTGTATGGCGCAGGGTATCAAGAATGAGCTGTTCCTTTTCCATGCAAAGCCCAGACAGGCTCCTGGATAGACAGGACAGGCCCAGACCAACTCCTAGATAAACTTTTGTGAAAGGATGCCACTTGTGTGTTTCCTCATATATTTGAAGGAGAAAGAGAAAATGAGGGAGACAATATAGAGTCCTAAAGTCAGGTGGACATGAGGTTTTCTCTCTCCTTCCTTTTTTTTTTTTTTCCTAAAATCCTACTGGTTCTTCAAGGCTCATCTCAAGTGCTACCTCCTCTAAGAACTCCCCTAGGTTCTTCTCCAGCCCTCTCTCTGGTGATTGCCTCCTGCTCCACCATATCATATGGAAAATGTTTAGAAACACAAATTCTTGGGTCCTACTCCAGACTACTGAATCAGAAAATCTGGTGTGGGGCCCAGTAAAAAGCCTTTCAGGGGATTCTAGTGCATGATGAAGTTTGAGAACCATTGATCAGAAAAGGGGCATGGAAAATGGTCATAAGAATGGCATATTTCCTGGGGTGCCTGGGTGGCTCAGTGGGTTAAGCCTCTGCCTTTGGCTCAGGTCATGATCTCAGGGTCCTGGGATCGAGCCCCGCATCGGGCTCTGTGCTCAGCAGGGAGCCTGCTTCCTCCTCTCTCTGCCTGCCTCTCTGCCTACTTGTGATCTCTCTCCCTCTGTTAAATAAATAAAATAAAATCTTAAAAAAAAAAGAATGGTGTATTTCCTAAGAGGTTCCATTGACCCTAGCTTCAGTAGAACTCAAGGGCATCGTTCACTACGGACAAAAGACTTCTTTACTCTGTTTGGAGGTTAATCCTCGGAACTCTGGACAGTTTTCTGTGGATTTAAACTGTTAAAAGGACTCATGTGAAATCCATGTCTGTCATATTCCTTGCACTAAATTCCCTGTTTCTATAAAAAATGAGTTGCTATGTATTTGACTCCTCATGGTCCTTATATATTTTCTGGCTATTTTTTAGCTCCTAAACACCCTAGAATATACAGTTGTCCACAGAAAATATGTGTATTCTGAGTAAATCATGTTCTCTCATTTTCCCCTAGTCCTCGGCATCAGATGAATAAGTGATTTTATTCTACTATTTCCTACAACTCTATTGATCCCTTCTGCATTTTCCATCATTGCCCCACCACCACTTCTCACCTGGTCATTTCTCACCTGGACCACTGCTCCAGCCTCCCTCTTGGTCCCAGTTTTCTCCTGTAACTCTTGTTCCAAGAGTTCTACTTCAGAGTTAAACTTTGTTCCTGACCTTCTTTTCACTGAAAATATCCATGTCTTTCCATTACCATCAGAATGATGTCCAAATACCTTAGTGCTGTAGTAGATGTGTTGGAGGATTAATGCCCTAGGGGAATCCTTCACCCAGTGACTGATGGGAGTGAGTGGATAGATACCCCAACCCCCTGTAACATCTCAAGGGTGGTAACTCTGAAGGTAACTCTGAAGGGTGGTGCTCCCCTGGCTCAGAGTTCCCAGGGGGATTGAGCTGCAGTTGCTCACAGTAGTAACATGTTTGATAAGACACCCCCTTTAGGTTGCCTTCCCATTCTTGTTTCATATCCCCTCTTCTCTGCTGGGTTACTGGGATCATCAGACAGATGAACTACTTGTACTGGAATCCTTAATTCATTATTTGCTTCTAAAGGAACCCAAATGAAGACATGCATTTAGTGAGGTTTTGGCAATTGGTTATCTACGAAACTCCCTGGCATTAGCTGGCACCTTTCTTCCTGAAAGTGACTTCTCAGTTAACCCTTAGCCCCAGTTCAGATCCCAGTAGCCTGAACACTTGCATGCCCCGAACAAGGCATGCCCTATTTTACCACCTTGGTCTTTACACACTCTGTTGTTTGTGCCTGCAATGATTGTCATTTGCCCTCTAGGATGATTTCCCCCATTTATAGCTCTGGACTCCAATGAGCTGGTTGCTTGTCTCTGGCTATATTTGGATATAAACTCAGGGCTGTGACAGTGGCTGTCTGGTTTGACCAACTTATCAGTGCTCAGTCTAATGCAGTGCATATAGTAATGCTTAATAAAACAATTAGTCACCATTTAATTAGATAAATGGTTATATTTAAAAGTTAGTAAATGTCTTTTGTAAAGTATTAAATGCTGCATATATAGAAGGAGATATTTGTACAATGACTTCAGCAACTTGGCACCTAGACATTGTCCAGGGGACTTGGTCACCATCGCTGTATCCTGAGTTCTGCTGGGCTTAGAGGGGCACAGGTTAAAGAAGGAAATAAAAGCATTCAGCCAAGCAGGTAGCCCAGCCTGGATTATGCATGGTGCAGCCTCAGAGCAATATGGGAATAAGAAATCCCCCACTCCCAGAGTGGATGATGGCCAGACGGCATGTTAAGGAGAGGGAAAACAAAGCATCTCAAGACCCCTCTTCATTTTATCTCTGGGCATGGAACCCAGGCTTTCAAGGACCCACAGGTGACTGCCTCCCTTCAAGACCCAAGTAGCAGCAGGGCAAGTTAGACAACAATGCTACTTTGCCCTCTACTCGGGCTCTGGGAAAGTGACAAGTCCAAGTTCTGATGGAGACTCTGACAATTTTCCCGTCTGCAAAAAAGACTAGATTAGATTAGTTGCAATTACATCAGGTTCTTTGGAACACTCAAAGCTTTAGGGAGCTGTTGCTGGGGTGCTCCTGGGCTAGTTAGAGAAGATAGGCATGGGCCAAGTAGGGGAGTCCCTCATCCCCTCTTTGATTAAAGAAACTCTTTTGACTTGTTGGCATTTTGTGTAATATTGCACTTGGCCAAAATGTTTGAGAATCTTTGACCTGATTTCTTCTTAGCCAGTCTCCCAAGGATATGAGGCAAGGGAAGGAAAGGCAGATCCAAACAGAATAGATGGCGGCGTAGGTTCATTACTGTTACATGGAGGCTCCTTGGGTAAAGCAGGTTATAAACTGCTCTAGCTCTGTTTGGGATAGGATGTGTTTCCCAAGGGAATGAGCTCCATTCTTTTGGCTCCTTTCCACCCACTTCTCCATGATATTTCTTGCAGCAGTTCTATCACATTATTCAGTTTGAAAGCAATACACTCAGACCAGCTCATTTCATCTTATTCTTGGTGATTATTATGTCCAGTGCCCAAATGAGCAAGGAAGCCTGAGGTTCAGCACTGAAGTGGCTTCTTGGTGATCATATAGTGCTAGAAAGCAGAACAGCAGAGCTGGAGCTCAGGGCTCCTGACTACCCACTCTCCCACAATACCAGCACACTGTTTCCCCTCCCCACCCATTGTATAGTCAAGCTTTGTTGTGCTTTAAAGAATCATTGCTAATTTGGGGGAAAATATGGATGTCAGTGCACACTGCTGAATGAAGTGAGGTCTTACTCCATTTCAGAAAAATATTCTAGAAAAATGTCTTCTTTCTAAGGGAGCATTTTTGCCAGTGAATCTGTTTAAAGACTTTCGTATTGACATAATATACATACAGAAAACTGTGCACACTTAGTATAAGTACTTCATGAATTTCATAAACTTAGACATGTGTAACCAGCACTCAAATCAAGGTACAGGACATTACTAGCCTCCCAGAGTCCCCCTTTCCTTTCCCATCCAGTGACTACTCTTTCTGCCTCTCTGAGGGATCCCACTATCCTGACTTCTAAGGGCACTGAAATTTTTCTTCTCCTCCTTCTCTTCTTCCTCTTCCTCCTCCTTTTCCTTCACCTTCTCCTCCTCCTGCTCTTCCTCCTCCTTTTCCTTCTCCTCTCTCTTCTCCTCTTCCTTCTCCTCCTCCTCTTTCTTCTCCTCTTTACTATTATTGCTATTATTAGTAGTAATTTATGTATTTATTTATTGCTGTTCACATTTGTTTTTTTACCAGTCTCTTTATTTTTAAAAATTTTTTAAAAGATTTATTTATTTATTTATTTATTTGAGAGAGAGAGAGAGAGAGAGAGAGCACCAGCAGGGGGAGGGGCAGAGGCAGAGGGAGAGAAAGAATCAACAAGCAGACTCCCTCTTGAGCAGGAAGCCCAATGTGGGCCTTGATCTCAAAACCCTAAGATCTTGACCTGAGCAGAAACCAAGAGCTAGCTTCTTAACCAACCAAGCCACCCAGGCACCTCTCCATTCTCTTTTTAAAAAATGATTTGGGTGAAACTCACATAACAAAATTAATGACTTTTTTTTTAAGATTTTATTATTTGAGAGTGAGAGAGAGAAGAATGAGCAGGGAGAGCAACAGAGGGAAAAGGAGAAGCAGACTCCCTGCTGAGCAGAGACCACCCCTCCCTCACCCCACAGTGCAGGGCTCCATCCCAGGACACTAGGATCATGACCTGAGCTGAAAGCAGATGCTTAACTGAGCCACACAAGTGCTCAAAATTAACAACTTTAAAAATATACAGCTTAAATCCCATCCAATTTTTTCAAAGAAATGGAACAAATAATCCTAAAATTTATAAGGAACCAGAAAAGACCTCGAATAGCCAAAGGAATATTGAAAAAGAAAACCAAAGTTGGTGGCATCACAATTCCAAACTTCAAACTCTACTACAAAGCTGTCATCATTAAGACAGTATGGTACTGGCACAAAAACAGACACATAGATCAATGGAACAGAATAGAGAGCCCAGAAATAGACCCTCAACTCTATGGTCAACTAATCTTCGATAAAGCAGGAAAGAACATCCAATGGAAAAAAGACAGCCTCTTCAACAAATGGTGTTGGGAAAATTGGACAGCCACATGCAGAAAAATGAAATTGGACCATTTCCTTACACCACACATGAAAATAGACTCAAAATGGATGAAGGACCTCAACATGAGAAAGGAATCCATCAAAATCTTTGAGGAGAACACAGGCAGCAACCTCTTCGACCTCAGCCACAGCAACTTCTTCCTAGGAACAACGCCAAAGGCAAGGGAAGCAAGGGAAAAAATGAACTATTGGGACTTCATCAAGATCAAAAGCTTTTGCACAGCAAAGGAAACAGTCAACAAAACCAAAAGACAACTGACAGAGTGGGAAAAGATATTTGCAAACGACATATCAGATAAAGGGCTAGTATCCAAAATCTACAAAGAGCTTAGCAAACTCAACACCCAAAGAACAAATAATCCAATCAAGAAATGGGCAGAGGACATGAACAGACATTTCTGCAAAGAAGACATCCAGATGGCCAACAGACACATGAAAAAGTGCTCCATATCACTGGGCATCAGGGAAATACAAATCAAAACCACAATGAGATACCACCTCACATCACTCAGAATGGCTATTTCCTAACAAGACAGGAAATGACAGATGCTGGCGAGGATGTGGAGAAAGGGGAACCCTCCTACACTGTTGGTGGGAATGCAAGCTGGTGCAACCACTCTGGAAAACAGCATGGAGGTTCCTTAAAAAATTGAAAATAGAGCTACCTTATGACCCAGTAATTGCACTACTGGGTATTTACCCTAAAGATACAAACGTAGTGATCCAAAGGGGCACGTGTACCCGAATGTTTATAGCAGCAATGTCCACAATAGCCAAGTTATGGAAAGAACCTAGATGTCCATCAACAGATGAATGGATAAAGAAGAAGTGGTATATATATACAATGGAATACTATGCAGCCATCAAAAGAAATGAAATCTTACCATTTGCAACGACATGGATGGAACTAGAGCGTATTATGCTTAGCGAAATAAGTCAACTGGAGAAAGACAACTATCACATGATCTCCCTGATATGAGGAAGTGGAGATGCAACGGGGGTGGGAGTTAAGGTGGTAGGAAAAGTAAAAATGAAACAAGATGGGATCGGGAGGGAGACAAACCAAAAGAGACTCTTAATGTCATAAAACAAACTGAGGGGGGTGGAGGGGGAGAGGGGTTGGGAGAGGGTGGTGGGGTTACATTATATGTTTAAATAAAGCTTAAATAAAAAAAATACAGCTTGGTAGCATTTAACAAATTCACAACATTGGGAGACCACCACCTTTATCTAGTTCCAAACATTTCCATCACACCAAAGTAAAACCCTTTACCCAGTAATCAGTTTTTCCCCCATTTGACCCTCCTTAAGTCCCTGGCAACCACCAATCTGTGTCTTTCTATATGAATTTATCTATTCTGATATTTCAAATAATATGTAATCTTTTGGTTAGTGGCTTTGAACACAATACTTTGGAGGCTTATCAACTTTGCAGCACACATCAGTATTTCATTTTTTTAATGACTGAATAATGCCTTTTTGTTTGTGTCTACCACAGTTTGCTTATCCTTTCATTCATTGATGGATATTTGGGCTGTTTCACCTTTTGTCTATTGTGAATAGTACAGCTACAAAGGTGTGTATAGGTACTTCTTGAGTATCTGCTTTTAATTATTTTGGACATATACCTTGGAGTGGAATTTTGGGATAATACAGCAGTACTATGTTTAACTTTTTGAAGAGCCAACAAAGAGTTTTCCACAGTGGCTGCACCATTTTATATGCCCACCAGTAATGTACAAGGGTTTTAATTTCTCCACATCATCACCAACCCTTATTATTTTCCATTGTTTCATTATATCCATCCTTTGTCTTTAATCTTTGGAGAAATGTCTATTCAAGTTATTTTTTCCATCTTCAATTGGGTTCTTTGTGTTTTTGTAATAGTTCTTTGTATATTCTTTATAAATGATTTAGAAATGTTTTCTCCAGTTCCTTGATAGTGTCCTTTGAGGCACAAAAGTTTTTAATTTTGATGGAAGTCTAATTTATTTTTTCATCTGTTGTTTGTGCTTTGGTGCCATATCTAAAAATCCATCACCAAATCCAAAATCATTGGGTTCTTCTAAGAATTTTATACTTTTAGCTTTCATATCTGAGCCATTGATCTGTTTTGAGTCACTTTCATGTATATGGTATGAGGTAGGGGCCCAGTTTCATTCTTTGGCAGTTGCCCAAGCACCATTAATTGTGCTCTGCTTCTTTTTGTACTTCATAAAATGGAAAACCCATAGTATGTGTTTTTCATGTCACACTTTTTTTGCTTGACAACATTTTTGTGGGATTTATTTGTATTATTGCATAAAGTTGTAGATCATTTGTTCTTATTGCTGTATAGAATTTCATTGCATTAATATGTACTGCTTATTTGCCCACCATACTGTTGATGATGGCATTTGGTGAGTTTCCAAGTTTGGGCTGTGTTCAGTAGTGCTACTCTAAACATTCTAGAAGTTGTTTTTGGTGAATATAGGTATGCATTTCTTTTGGGTGTAGTCTTAGAAGTGGAATTGCTGGGTCTTAGGGCATTATCTTTGGCATTAGATACTGTCATAACATCTTTTTTTAAAGATTATCTATTTATTTATTTGACAGAGAGAGAGAGATCACAAGTATGCAGAGAGGCAGGCAGAGAGAGAGGGGGAAGGTGGCTCCCCACTGAGCAGAGAGCCTGATGCGGGGCTGGATCCCAGAACTCTGAGATCATGACCTGAGCTGAAGGCAGAGGCTTAACCCACTGAGCCACCCAGGTGCCCCTCATAACATCTTCTTGATCAGGAAAATACTAATTATGAATAGGCACCCTACCTACTTGTACTGAATATGAGAAGTAAGGCAGTGGAAAAGACAGATATGTGGAAATCAAGGGAGCTAGAAATAAACTTAACATTTCCCCACTAAGTGCTTTAACTGCTAGCCCAGATTCCCCTGAACTGTTGACTGTGCTTCTTCATTCTACAAACCAACACTGATCCTTTCCAAAGATGGCATAAATTATGCTCTCAAAAGCAGCATCTCTACAAATGAACTGGAATGGCTTAAATACTCCCTTCCCCTTACCTCAGATAAACTGTATCTTTATGTCCAGAACTTTGGAGACTATCCATCACAGAATCACTAACTGTAAGAAGTAGAAAGGCCCTTAGTTCATACTATCATTTTGGAAATGGGAAGTCTGAGCACCAGAGAAAAGAAATTTGCTCTAGCTAGTATAAGTACTGGAACAAGTCTTTTCCCATTTGTATTATAATAGAAAGAAAGGATAACATAAGAAATAAAATTGTGGGTTTAGAACTTTGACATGCGTGGGCCAAGATCCTGGCTCTACTACTTGTTTACTGTGTATTTGGGCAAAGTGTCTCATTTCTATGGATCTTGATATTCTCATCCATAAAATTGATTTAAAGGTATGTGTTTACAGCATTGGTGTTAGGAGTAAATTAAAGAATGCATAAAGGTTATTTCTCTGTAAATGGAACCTTATTTAAAGATTGTTATATAGGCTATCTTCCCCACTCTAACTCCTCAGTGGACAAAAGGGTAGCTAGAGAAGTACACATAACCTGTTTTTCTCATAGGCTTGAGGCAAGCTCAGTGTCATTCCAAGAAACAAGACTCTACTAGACATGGATGGAAACTTCTGGGAAAAAATGCTCACTTAGCACCAATCATGATACAAATTGGTAACTTGTTCAAGGGGATCCAGATAGTACAAAGATGATGATGTCTCCCATCAAGTTAGACAAGAGGATCCTGGTCAAGGAGAGACTATTGACCATGGAGGCAGAAGAGGGGGCTCTATGTCTAGCATGAGCTGTAGCCCTGGAGAGTCTTCTCCCCAACCCAATCTTCAGTTTACATTTGACCAATAAAGGAACTGAACTAAACACAGAAAAGCAACTAGAACATTTATACTGCCACTTTCCCTTTCATTTCCATGATAGGATATCTGTGATTCATCAGTCTTACACAATTCACAGCACTCACCATAGCACATTCCCTCCCCAATGCCCATCAACCAGCCACCCTATCTCCCTCCACTCCAGCAACCCGCAGTTTGTTTCCTGAGATTAAAAGTCTCTTACAGTTTGTCTCCCTCTCTGATTTCATTTGTTTCATTTTTCTCTCCCTCCCCCTATGATCTTCTGTCTTGTTTTTCAAATTCCTCATATCAGTGAGATCATATGATAATTGTCTCTCTTTGATTGACTTATTTCGCTTAGCATAATGCCCTCTAGTTCCATCCATGTTGTTGCAAATGTCAAGATTTCATTTTGTCATGTCTGCATAGTATTCCGTTGTGTATATATACCACATCTTCTTTATCCATTCATTTGTTGATGGACATCAAGGCTCTTTCCATAGTTTGGCTATTGTGGACACTGCCGCTATAAACATTTGGGTGCACGTGCCCCTTCGGATCACTACATTTGTATCTTTGGGGTTAATACCCAGTAGTACAACTGCTGGGTCTTAGGGTAGCTCTATTTTCAACTTTTTGAGGAACCTCCATGCTCTTTTCCAGAGTGGCTGCACCAGCTTGCATTCCCACCAACAGTGTGGGAGGGTTCCCCTTTCTCCACATCCTCGCCAGCATCTGTCATTTCCTGACTGGTTAATTTTAGCCATTCTGAGTGATGTGAGGTGGTATCTCACTGTGGTTTTGATTTGTATTTCTCTGATGCCCAGTGATGTGGAGCACTTTTTCATCTGTCTGTTGGCCATTTGGATGCCTCCTTGCAGAAATGTCATTCATGTCCTCTGCCTATTTCTTGATTGGGTTAATATAAATGGATGTAAATGCTGAATGTCCCTGTTTTAAAGTGAGAAAGGAGTCATTTTCCCATTTGACAGATGAAACAACTAAAACCCAGTGAACTGTCTCCATTACTGTGTGTGTGTGTGTGTGTGTGTGTGTGTGTGTGTGTGTGTGTGTGTTAGGGTTAGAGGAGGAAGAGAGAGGACACTAGAATTCCTATCTTCTACCGAGAAATGTCTGCCCCATGACTTCGTCTCTGCAGACAAATCTAAGGAGTCCAAAACGCTATATGAAGACTTTTTCTCTCTTCTTTCTTTGGGAAATATTAGCCTCTTTTCATGAAAAAATCTCATTTCAGTCTTCATAGTGAATTGAATAGAACTGAGGAAAATGTTCTCTTTAATCATTAATTCTCTTTGGAAATAACCATTTGTCTGGCAGCATTTAGCAATGACTTTGATTTTACTCTTTGGTGCCTTCCCTCCTATCTCTCAATGGACTGTGTGCAGAGTCCAGAAAACCTACTAGGGGTAGTTCTTGACTTTTCTACCCGTATCCTTTCATGTAATTCACCTTGATGTCACCAAACTTCCCTTTTGTGCAGATTAAAAAAATTTTGAAGTGCCAGCAGATCAAAACATATTTTGACTAGCCAACAGCTCAGTGTTTGGGGAGCTCTTTATTCTGTGGCCATGCCTGCATGAGTGCCTGACTGCTTTGATGCATCTTGGTTTTATTTTCTTAAAAAATAAAGAGATCTAAAAAAAATTGTGTATTACAAATAGTTGTCATGAGCAACCCCCGTCTCATCATCATCATAACAAGAGTTAATATACTCTGTGTCTGCTGTAGTTCTAAAAACATTACATATTTATTTCATTTAATTCTATCATCAGCAACAGCATGAGATGGGTCCTTTTATTATTTCGATTTTACAGATGGGAAAACTAAATCTTAAAGCAATTGAATAACTTTCCAAAGAGCACGTGGCTACTAAGAGGTGATAAGATGAAAAACGAGATCCAGTAGGCAGATCAAAAACAGCGAAACTTCAACCTGAGCTGCAGGTTCATTGGATGGACTGGATGACTAAGAGTTCAATTATCAAGAAAAAAAAATAAAAAAGAATAAAAGTAAAAAAAAAAGAGAAAAGAATATGTTGGAAGTACATTGTTGAAGACATCATCCAAAAAGCTAGATAAAGCTGGTAGTGATATTTGTTTCAGTTCCCTGAAGACAGAACTTTTTTTTTAACATGTGAGAATATTTTGCAGTTTTTGCATATGCAAAAGTAGATGTTTTGCAGGAGTTATTTGTGTAGAAGAATGGGTGTATACTGAATTCAATCTCATGCTACCATTGATCTCATCCGAGGCCCAGGGATTCCCTCTGTTTAAGTGCGTCCATAGGAAGAGTCAATTTCCCCAACAGACAGAAACCACACTGCTACATATTGAAGCATACAAGCTATTATATATTTTCATAATATAGAATTTTAAGGTATAGTAATCAACAGTGGCAAAATATTTGTCTTTGACATCTTTTTTTTTTTTTTTTTTGTGAGATCCAACCTGTAATTGAGACCAGAGAAAACAGTATGGAAAAACAAATCCACAAAAACAGGATAAAAATATCATGAACAGCAAAATATGTCTGAGTATTTAAAACCGTATAGAAAAAATAAATTAGATGAACAATTGTGTAAATATAAATTAAAAAAGATGACATTCTTAATAAATAAAGTTTACTATTTACAATTTTATATATTGCTGAAAGACTTAACTTAGATCCATAAAAACACATAAACAGGAAAAAAAAAATAAAACCCAAAACAGGAGCAGCAAATTTATGCGCGTGAGGTACAGAAAGAGGATTGGAATTGTGTTTTGTTTTTGGTGTTTAGATTTTTTTTTCTTTTTTTTTTTTATAGTAGTAGGCCAGTAGAATTCTCATGAGAACAGATTTTAAGCACTTCAATAGAGAGTCATTTTTTGGTTGTTTCCAGAAGGTGCTAAACAGATTTCAACATCATAATAATTAGAAATACCCATAATAATTATAACAATAATAAAAAGGCATAATATGATACATAAATATGGAAGAGCAGTTTGTAATATGAATACATTTTCTCTAGACGAGATCACAGTTTTATTTTGTAAATATTACATTTAAGTATATATATACACACATATATGTACAACTATATATACATGTGCATATATATGTAAATTTATATTTATATATAATATCTTTATATAGATAGATATCTGCGGACAGGTTATTGATTATAGAGACCCAAGAAAGCAACTCAAGAATTTTTCAAAATTCTCCTCACTGACTGCTGGTGTATTGGTTTAAGAAGCCCCGAGTTGTTTGCACTCAGAATGCCATATCTTCTTTTAATGGAACACTTGATGTGGAATTTTAAGTCTGAGAAGGAGAAGGGATTTTAGTGACTCCCTTCCTCTGTGAGGTTGGAAATGGCCCATAAGTCTTGAATAGATCGCACAGTAAACTGACTTTTACACTGGAAGATCTAATTGGCTTTTAATCAAATTCTGGAACTGGTAAAGGCCAGAATAAGGGGAGAAAATCCAATTTGCCCATGAGTGAAATATTCCCAAACACAAGCCTCTCTCTTAAGGTGGATTATAAAATCCAGGAATTCCAGCTTTATTCCTTGAAATAGCAAATGAGCACTCCGTGTCTTTTGTAAATGGCCACTGGGCCCGTGCATTCTTGAAAAGTAACCCACGGACTTTGTGTCTCTCACAGATTGCCACAGCCCCTTTAGAACTTCAGGGCCTCACCATCCCCTGCCATCCCACTGTGAGGTAGGTAAGTAATATCATCCCCATTTTGCAGCTGGAGAAACTGAGGCAAATGGAGACACTCTTTGTGGACTTGTTCAAGATCACTAGCCAACTGCAGCCTGGCGTCAAGCATTCCAGGTTCTTTCCCTAGAGACCTAACTGCTCTCTTGGCTATCTTTACGATTCTGTGACAGATCAAACGATCGGTAGGAATTTGGCAAAACTTGAATAAGTTAAAAGAATAGGCTTTTATTCCTTGGTTCTTTAGTTTTTATGGTTGCTGTTTTGCTTGGTTTGTTTTTGTGCCGTTTCTCAAAAACCAGGGGGATTACCTGTCTGGTCATGTAGCAGCTTTTTAGGAAAGTGGACCGTGCAGTGTGATTCTAAGTGCAGTCTTCAGAAAGCCCAGTGCTCTACTGGTAAACACAAACATTTTATAACGTGAAAAGCACAACACACTCTGTCCCCTTAATATCAGGTAAAACTGATTTCAGGCCCTCCCCACACCCTACTACCACGGATTGCCACCAAACATATAGACAAAATGCTCCCCAAACCACAACTACATATCAAGGGAGAGGAGGCCTCATTTCCTGGAGTCTACCACAATGTAAAGAAAATACCAGCATTATAAAATCCTGCTTTATGTCTCCTGCTAGGGAAATTTTGGTGCTTGTGTCTACCTACTCAGGCTGTAGAATAAAGAGTTCCCTTTAGGAAGCACAAAAATAGGTGTGTTTTTTAAATTCTTACTTTAAATCATGCATTTTTATTTCCTTTTCATCTCTTTGTCTTCTATCAATCTCTATCTGTACAGCTTTGTTACCATTAATTTCTCCTTTTTATGTTCCCACTTGAAGTAGTTCCGGAAAAAAGCAAACAAACAAACAAACACACACACAAAACACAAAAACCCTAAAACGGTTAACTTGGATTTATGGTTTTCTTTCTTCCTTTCCTCCTTCCTGTCTTTCTCTTTCTTTCTTTTTCTTTTTAAAACACAGGTAAGACCTATCACAAATTGACAGTTATGACCAAGTTAAACTGAACCTGGAAGGGAGGTAGCTGAAATCTATCTCAAAGAATTATGTTCAACAAATAACATTTAAGCATGGGCCAAGGTGGGAAAAAGACCAAGAGAACTGTCTAGGCAGTAACTCAACATGCTGCAGGCAGGAGTAGCAGCTGATACCCTCCGTCTTCACAGCCCTGCTCTTTATGACCATCGATCACTCCCTTTCTTAACACCCTAATTCAGCCACCAAAATGGACTTCCCAGGCTGCCTTCCCTTAAGAGGTGGTTGGCACAGAATATGGGGGTAGTACAAGTCCTCTGGGCATGCAGTTAGGGTTGTGGCTTGGAAAGGCTCCCCAAGACAGGGTTTGGAGAACTGTCTTCCTCCTCTTTTCTTTCTTACTGCCAACAGGCTAATACTTCCGCAGACCCAGAACCCCCATCTGCTTTAGGGCCCCTGAGCTGCTGATAGACAACAGGTCAACCTGCCTCCTTGTGAGTACTCCATGATCCTAAACGGGAGATAATTGAAGGGATAAGACAATGAGTTTATTCCCAGAATGAAAAGGAAGCCAGAAATCAGTGCATTGCATGAATAGAATAGAGTCTCTTTCACTAAGTTTTGAGAAGGGCCTTCCCTGTGGGCATGAGGCTGGCCATTCATCAAGTAGCCTGTCTTGACTAATATCCTTGGCAAATATGAATTTGTGAGTAACAGGTTTGAATGATGGTCAGGAAGAGACTGGGTGGCTCCTTACTTGACTCAGTCCATGAGTTGGAAGATAGAAGTCAGCCTCTAGGAAGCTTTGCTCAGCTGGAGAGTGTGGGCACAGACTGGGTGAGAGTGAAGGAAGAAAGAGGATGAGGGTCAGGTCAATTGAAGGGAAGCTGGTGAGGTTTTTCTGTGGTTCCTGCAACCCTATTATCAGCGATGGCATCTTTGGGTCTCCAAGGCTTTTAGCACTACTTATTCTTGTGATAGAGCAACTGGGAGGGCCCACACAGTTACCTTTCTTAGTTCGTGTCTTGTCAGCTAACCACACACGTTGGTAACTCAGCTAGGGCAAGAGAGGGACGTTACTAGTTGGCAAGATTTCTAAGGTACCGGAAGGATTACAAAATGGAATCAGTTCTTCCATTTTTTATAATTATTTTGCTAAGATTGGCC
Organism: Taxidea taxus jeffersonii; assembly: GCA_003697995.1. NCBI lineage: Eukaryota > Metazoa > Chordata > Mammalia > Carnivora > Mustelidae > Taxidea > Taxidea taxus. Next base: position 434,716 of record ML105347.1, read on the forward strand.
CTCGTAACTGCAAAAAAATTGCTCTGGATATAAATGAGATGAGTGTGTAAAAGAAACATAAAGGATTTGAGCCTGTCCTTAACCATGGTGGCAGCTTCTCCATTCTAGAACCTGATCTCAGGCTTTGGAATAGGGTATGAGCCACGCAAATCTAAGCCCTACATCCTAATTTGTGGGCACCTGTGCGAAAAGCACCTTGGTATGTTGGCTTATCAAGTTTTCTTGGTCAGCAGCTGTTGGGAGTAATGTAAGAAGGTTCCTGAAATTATTTTTGGTCCCCATTGGAAAAAGGACTATGACTGATGAATAGCACCTGCCTCAGGTGCAGGAATGAGGAGGGTCAGCACGTACACCTGGGGTTTCCCAGTCCTATGCTAGACTTTGTTTTTGTTGGTTGTTTTCACGAGATTTGAGATGACCTGATGTACAGCAGTCTTTGTGTGATACCCTCCCATTGCCTCACTGTCTCAGTCCAGGTCTCAGAGATTATGTCCAGCTTGACCATTCTTGCTACCTCATTCTGTATTAATTTCTTCCCATATTAATTCAAAAGGAATGGACAAGTAACTGGTAGAAAACAGGCAGGGAGAACCCCAGTGAGGTAGGGGCTTCCACATGCACCGGACTACCTTCCTCTCAACTTTTAGAGGCTAAACATGGGAAAGAGGGATGGATTCACCAACCACAGGTCTGGATGGGTTTCCTGGTAGCTGGAAGATGATGACCATGTTGGGTTGGTGGCGACTGAGTCTGTGAACTCTTGGGCTTCCCTCTGACAGCCCTTGAGAACACAGTTTAGATGGATCCTACCCAAGATGATTCTCTGTTCTAGAATTACAGCTTCTCAGGACCACAGTGAGGTCCTCAGCACCAAAGCCTGATCTAACCCAGAGGGCCAGGGAAGCTTGGATAGAAATAATAACTCAAGAGTCTACACTATCCCAGCAGTCCCTGGGTGGCCCCAACATCACAGACATTTAACACTGGTCCACTTGGATTATAAAATCTAACACTGGCTCATACATTCTGGACTCTCAGTAAGGGTTTCAGCATCTCCAGTCCCTCTACTCCCTTTCAGGATAAGAAGCCCACCCATGCGGCATTTAACTTCTCACCATGTGGGCCAATGAGGATTTTTCTCTTGCAGAAAGGCTAAGAAGTGAGGAGCTGTGGAAAAATGCGGGTCACTTTTAAGGCAGACTGTTTGGTTGTGTGGGGTTTTCCTAACCTGGTCCTACCATCTTGGGGGTACTTAATGTATAGGATAGAGCAGCAGGAAAAGTAGCAGCGAATGTGGTCCCAAGGCAAGACTGGGGGAATGGGTGGATTCTGGAGGGGTATTATGGCCTCAAGCAGGGGGCTGTTATAATACCTTGACACTGCAACCCTATGCCATTTCCAGCTTGGCCTCAAACCCTGGAGTTGGGGTATAGTTCCCCATGGCAGCAGAAGAATTGGGGGGCTTTGCCTACCTTGGATTCTTTACCTCATCCTAGGTTCTACTTCCCTAGAAGGTAGGTGATCAGAGACCATTTCACTTCTAATCCCAAAGGACTGCACGATTGTGCATGCCCTACATGTTCCAAGCCTCCGAGTGCAAGCTATCTTGACATCTCAACACTTGGCCTTGGCAGTTTCTGCAACTCTCCTTCTCCCAAGGACAGTATTGGCTAGGAGCTTGGGAAAGGAAAGACTGAGTATGTTCCAGTCTCTCTCTGCTCAGTCTCCCAAACTGCCCTCACGCAGATGTTTGTTTGGGTGTGTATGCATGCATGTGTACTAACCACATATGTGCACACTCCTAAATATAGAACATGTTTCTTGCTGTGGTTGTGTGACAAATGATGAGAATTGTAGGCTCTGGGACTGCACATTTCTATATGCAGTCCTTCTAAGACTTTGGGATGGGATTCCATTCCATCATCCAACATCGCGAGACTTGGTTCATGTGCCCCTACTATGAGTCCTTCCTGGGTGAAATTAAAGGCAGACCGGTTGGGTGCTAAGGATCCCTGGTGTGGGGAGGCCATTCCGTTGAGCAGCTGACTGTGAAATCAATACCAAAGGGATGCGGGTCCTGGCGCTGGGAATTCTTTGTCAACTCCTTGTCCTTCCTTAGCCATGGCTATACCCCCGGACGTCTTTCCGGCTGTGTTCTTGGGCCTGGGGGTCCCGACAAGCACAGTCACCTTGTAGGTCACAGGACATAGGGAAGGGGGTGACCTGTAGAGAGAAAGAAAAAAGAGGTGAGCCAGGGGGTTGGGTCTGATAAGTAATTTTCAGAGAAGCAGTGCAGAGCAGGACAGTGACTAGACTAGGGGGTGGGGGTGGGCAGCAGATTGAAGTTCAAGTTCAAGCTTCTGGCTAGCCCTGTCATAACTTTTATCAAATCATTAGAACAGCAACTTTCATTTTCAAGGGCATTTATGATGGGTCAGTCAACTCTGTAAGATAGGTACTAAAACAATCACAGGGAAACTGAGGCTCTCTGAAAGTGGCCAGCAGTTGCCCAAAATAACAGGTGACAGACATGGTATTTAGTATAGGCAAGCTACTCCTGAGCGCCAGGTTCCCAGCTGTAGAATGGCTATCAGCCCTACCTAGCCCCAGGAACTCTAAGGGCTGAAGGAACTCGTGGGTGAAAAACTGTAACGCGCTGTGCCAGAGCTGGTTGATGAGGCTGGCACAATGTAATACTTAACTTACAGGGCCGCTGGGGTGGCCAAGTGAAAGAAGGTATATGAGAGCGCCTTTTAAGAAAGACAGACATATGCTGGGATTTTTTATTTGGGGAGGCAAGGGTGAAAACAACAAGACATGTCCCAGCAATCTCAGACTACTTTCCAGGAGCCTGAGCTCTGGGCGGGGGACATTTCACGTAGAGATTTTGCATGAGGTTTGGTTTGAAGGCTCTCAGGAGCAGATTTGGAGTAAGAAAGGATGAGAGGTGTACAACATGATTTGCTATCCACATATATTATGAAAGCAGGGGAAAAATTAAACACACACACACACACACACACACACAAACTTTTTTAAGTGGGGAGGGGCACCGGGTAGCTCAGTCAGTTGAGCATCTGAATCCTGATTCCTGCTAAGATCATGATCTCAGGGTGTTGGGATCTAGCCCCACGTAGGGCTCTGTGCTGGGCATGTAGTCTATCTGAGCTTTTCCCTCTGCCCCTCTCCCCTCCTCAAGTGCACACTCTCTCTCCTTCTCTCTCTCAAAGGAAAAAAAAAATACAGTGGGGGAAGAAGACTGAATTTTGGTCCCGGTGCATCCCTTCACATGCTCTTGTGACCTTGAGCTGGCTTTCCTTTCTAGAAACCGAAAGAACAAATGTCTTCTCCACACAGCAGATGACCTTTCCAAAGAGCACACTGCAGTCCCTGCTTGAGCCCCAGCCTGAGCTAACGCAAGCAGATTTCAGATTTCACCTCATTGCATCATGATATTTGCATATAACTTTTCCCAGAGGGTCCCCCATCTGCGCAGATGGGTTTAATGACCTCATTCGCCTCCTGCCTAAGCAGGGTCTCCAAGTGCTCACACCATCCCTGAGAACATCTTTGTTCTCCTAGCTTGTGGACTCATTCTCTGTATCAAACTCTTCTCTCTGCTTCTTGGCCTGCCTGCCCTCCCTCCCTCCTTTCTGTCCTTCCCTCACTCCCTCCCTCTCTGTCCTACAATCTTGCAATAATTTAAAAGGGAAGATTGAAGTATACGCCCCAACTCTCTCACCTACTCCTGTGAGCTTGAACATGCGAGAACTTCCCCGAGCCTCGGTTAATTCATTTGTTAAATGGGAATAATGAAAGCAAACACCTCTTGAGGTTGTAATCAAGGATAAGGGAGCAGACGAAAACCATGTAACTCCCAGTTCTTGGCATATGCTCCTCACTTAGATCAATCGAACGACAGATGTCTCCTTATCTCTCCCTCAGTGAGGCAGGAACCACATCAGTCTTGTTCTTGTCTTCTTAGGGCCTGAGCCATCGAATGAATGAATGTCTGTTCATTTCCCCATCTCTTACTGACCATTTCACTATACACATGACTAGCACAACTCTGTTCCCTCAAGTTAAATTCATACAGCATTCACGAGAACAGGAAGCATTCTTACAGATGCTCCTTCTATGCCACGCTTGTCCTTCTGCTTAGGACTACTTGCTGTCCCCTGTTCAGGACATTTACTTCCCAGTCATCATCTCTTGGTGGAGGCTATGCCTTCCAATCTAAATTATCTTCCACAACCTCAGTATCTCTAGGAGAAGCAGAGAATGTTAAAATTGGAAGAGACAGAGAAGGAAATCCCCTGGTCTAAGTGGGGACACTGATGGCAGAGCCAAGTCTAAATCTAGTAACTGAGGTCAAGTGGGGAGCGTACCATCATGGGAGCCAAGAGGCCTGGATGGGGATCCTTGATTGATTGGTAGTCACTGAACAATTTTGGGAAAATCCTTCCACTGTCCTGAGCCTTCATGTCTATCTATAAAAGGGCGATTTTAAAAAACACTGTATTTCGTATGGTTGTGAAGATCAAACAAGAATACACATCCAGAAGCCCTAGGAGATGCCTGACACTGAATACATATGTGCTGAATCAGTTCTCATTTCGCCATCTGGGGACACCTTTGCTGCCTGTTGTCCCTCTCTCCCACCTCCCTGACTTCAGCAGCTTCTTTGTCCTCAAATCAACCCATCGCTGTATCTGTTCTCTTCTCCTGCCCTTGCCCACATTCTAGCATTAGAATGATCCAGTCACCTTCTATGTCCTATGCAAAATTCTCTCCATCTCTGTGACCCCTCAGAGATGGTTTCGCTCTGATTTAGTGCTCATGCCTTCTGCTGTACCTCACACAGGCAAAAACTGAACAGATCTCTTAGAATAAGACCCAAAGTCCTCACCACGAAATCAAGGCCCACTTCTCAGATGTCTCCTAGTGCCCTTCTCCCCCTCACTCTCTGTGGCTTATTTACTTCTTGGTTCCTCAAATACTCCAAGTGTTTTCCTATCCTTTTTGGGGGTGGGGGCATAATCAAAACTTTATTGAAAAACTGACACCAAAGTAAGAGATCACTGTTGTATATCTTACAAAAGCATAATTACATTATGTTGGTATTTTAACTGGAATTATTGAACTGACAAGGCATTCTGTGATAGAACACACATTCAGGAGGTTGTGCAGATCATTAATGTTGCCTTGTCTTCTGTGAGTCTGGCCTTTCCTCTGTCAGCTGGCCAAACACTCTTGACCAGCCTACACAAAGAACCACCATCTGGTCAGTGTCCAGCCATTACCATTCCTCTGCCCTCACTGCTCTTTCCTGGCCAGCTCGTCTTCCACGCTTCACGTCTCATCTCAGACGTCACCTTCTCCCTCACTGGTCTGACCAAAGATGGCACCGTCACCTACGTTCCATATCACAGCATCCCATGGAAGCCCTTCTTGTCCTAAAACGCTCTGTACTTGTATGCCAGATCCATCGGGGCAGGGAGCCTATCTGTTACTGACCTAGGACCTTATATATCACATAACAGGCACTCAGTGGACCCATGAACGGAGGAACAAATGAACGCATGCATACATACCCAGAATCCAAGGTAGGGAGCCTCAGCTCTTGCCCTTGCTTACTGTGTGACTATATATAGGTTACTTCCTTTCTCTGGGCTTCAGTTTCCCTACCTGTACACTAAGATTTAATTTTAATGGTCTCTATCTTCCCACTGCCCCCAAATCCTTCTCGGCCTGAGAAAAAAAAGCAGAAGACAAAAGTCCTGGCCAGAAAGGATACAGGATTTTAGACTTTCTCTCACAAACCCTGTCTTGCACATTCCCCTTTCTGCCATCCCCAGTTCCTTCAGCTTCTCCAAAGTCATCAGCTGGGAGGGCCCCATCACCAGTTAGCTTCTCTGGCCAGTCTGGCCACCCTGGCTAAGCGTGCATGGTATGACCATTCTCCTCCCTCCCTCGGTTCACCCAGTTTCAACATTTTCCCAAAGAAACATGTCTGGAAACTGAGGGAAGGAACCCCAATCAGATATATAACAGAGTCTGGAAGGCCTGGTGGTCTCAGGAGGTGGATCTGCAGCCTCCATATCCTCCCTGCCTGCTTGTACATGCAGCTGCCTCTCCTGAGCCCTCGCTAGGAGTTTAGGGGGCAGACAAGCCTAGGTTCTGGTGTGGGCTCCACACAGGAACTGCTTGACTTTTGGCAAGTCCTTGGCCCCCTGGGGACTCTGTCTCCCCACCTGTAAGGCAAAGGTCCTGGGAAAAACCTCACTGCATTCTGGGGAGGAGCCAATGAAATAATGTCTCCAAACACCTCACAGAGGTCCTCGTGTAGAGGAGATGGACAGTGTCTTGTTCTGTCCACCTGCCTGCCTCTTGAGTCTTAGCAAACTGCCTGTTCAGAGCCTGCCCCAGGGTCTCCTCTTGTCACAAGCTTCCTCCCTGATCAAGGGCCTATGAGTGGGAGCAGAAGGATAGAGACTAGCAGCTCTAGCCACTTCCCAGGTGTTCCTTAGTCTGACCTGGAAGAGGCAGGTGCACACCGTGAACACCACTTACACACATACACACACACACACACACACACAAGCACACACACGCACTTCCTGAGGGCCTTCCATGTGCCAGGTAATTCCTACCTGCTGGCTAGTCCACTGCCCATAACCCCATGAGGCTACCGTTGTTAGTGACCCATCTTGCAGATGAGAAAATAGAGGATTCAGAATGTTCAGAACAAACGAACTTGTCCTAAGCCTCATTACCCATCAGTAACTAGCTGACATAGGATTCTAAAGTCCACTCCAAACACTGAGAGCTTTTCAGCCAGCGAGATTAAGAAGGCTTCTCCTTCACAACCTGGCTGGGCTGACTGCTGCTTTGTCTTTTTACAGCCAATAGCTTTTTATCCCTTTATTATGTGCCCGGCTGAGTTAACCCAGTGTGCATTATCTCACTCACTCTTCCCAGCAGCCCTAATAAGGTAGCTATTCTTGCTAGCTCCGGTTTCCATTCTTAGAGGAAGGTAAGAGGCACAGAGGTAAGTCACTCGGCTGGCAGGTGGCCTGTGATCTGACTCCTTGTTTGTAACCACTCCTTGGTACTGACCCCCCACCCCGGAGTCAGGGTCCCCTTTTGACAGAGGAAGAAACTGAGGCACAGAAAAAAGGGCCACATCCTGGTAAAGTCAGCTCTGAGCCCAATTCCCAGATTCCCTGATTCCCCAAGCAGCTCCCCTCTGTCTCCCCCGGATGGCCTCCCAAGGAAACCTACCACCCACAGCACAAACACTGTGGTGGCCGGTTTACATCTGGGATTCCCAGCACCATGTGGCTAGGCTATCCCATAAATGGCTTGGCCACCCACTCTAGGATTCTGTCAATAAGCCCAGGTCAATGACTAAAGGCCAGGATTCTCTCCTTTTTTTTCCCTCTGTGCTGGAGATGGTGCTCAGGCACAGGGGTTTCTCCTCTGGGTGAGTTGCCCAGGATAACACCTCCATCTGTGGTGTGTGTGTGCGTGTGTGTGAGCGGCTCAGGAATGTAGCCCAGGCAAATGCACCACAAGGCCCTGGCTGCAGGTCCTCTGATGCTGGGAGGCAGGCAGGGGCGGGATTCTGACTCAGACTCAACAGGAAGGTCACAAGCAGAGTATGTGCACTGTGGGGAGCAAGACGTATCCTATGCCAAATGTCAGAAAGCCTGACTGTCTATCCACCCACTGTGGGAGCTTGGGCAGGTCACTTCACCAGTCTGAGTCCCAGGGACTTCATCGTCTTAATGGAAAGGTTTAATGAGATCGAGTAGACCAAGGTGTAATGTGAAGTACAAGGACTCCTGGTGAGCTCCTTGGAGATAGGAGAGGTACTAGCCTGGCACAGGGCATGGAGGAGTCAGTCCATGAGTGCAGAGGCTTGTTTAAATGTGGATCCAGTGCTTATGTGGATAAGGGGAGGGTAAGGTGGAGAAAAAGGAATGAGATTTGGGTTTGATTCCTTCCCCTGTTAGTGACGTAGTGTATGCTGTTAGGCAAGTTGCTTTCCTTTGGGGCACTTCAGTCCTTTGTAAAATGAAGGTAGTAACAGTCCTGCCCATTGGAAATATTTCAGATAAAGTATAAAATTCAAATACAGCACTTAGCATGGTATATAGCATATAATATATGCTCAGTAAATGGTGGTGATGGTGGTCATGATGACGTTGACAATGGTTAGGAGGAAGATAACTTTGGGTAGACAAGGGTCTGATCCCTTTGTAGGGTCAAACAAAAATGAGTGTCTAATTCAGCCACATGAAAAAGTCAAAGCTACACCTCAAACAGGGAAAATCACAACACTCCAGAAGCCAGTGATTTTTTGGGACAAGGAAGAATTAGTGTAGTCTGTTTAGTCATCTTCCTGTTGTCCTTTACTAATCTTCCAAGGTAAATATGTCCAGCCCCTCTTCCACGAAGCCTTCTAGGATCCTCTAGACTAGTTCAGTGCTTAGAATCATTGAACACTCCTATGCTCTGTGGATAAGGCTCAGATTCCCTGGCTTGATTTAAAAAGCCTGCTCAAGGCTCACTTTCTTACCTCTTACTACTTAACATCCCCTCTCACTCTGTGCTCTAGCCACACTCAGGGAATTGTGGTCTCCTTGATATGCTTCCTTATGTCGGGGCCTTTGCACAGACTATGCCCTCTGCCAGGAACACTCTTTTCTCTTGCATCCTAATCTCTGGTCCTCCACCCCCCTACTCCTTTTACCTAGCTAAGACCTACTATGCTTTTCATGTCTCACCTTGGGTGTTTCCTTCTGCAGGAAGCTTTGCTGACTCTCTTCCCTGGCCCTATCTCTGTTAGCACTCAATATACTCTAAACATGTGGGCACTAGTTCACCAGACATGAACTTAGCATGGCTGGGACCAGGTCCATCTTGCTGGTGGCCTAGAACAGTGTCTGTCACATAGCAAGTGCCCAATAGTGGGGTGCTTCAGAACTAGGGGTACAGTATTGAACAAACAGATGCACATTCTTGACCTCACAAAATTTCCATTTGGTCAGCAAGGGGGTAGGGATTATGAGATAATAAATACATTTTATAGTGTGTGCCAAGGTGTTCAGGGTTCTAAAAGAAAGAAAAGTGGAATCCAAAACAAATGGGTGCATGAGTGCCAGGCGTAAGGTAAGGTGGGTGGTCAGGATGGAGCTCATTGAGAACTTGACAGTTGGGCAAAGACTTGGAAGAGGTGAGGGAATGAGTCATGTGGATGAATAGAGAAGAATGTTCTTGGCTAAGGGAGGAGCCAGTGACAAAGTCTGTAAGGTAGGAGGACACGTGGCTGGACCGCTGGAGTTAAGGGAGGGAAGGTACTGATAGAAGGGGGTGAGGTCAGAGAAGTGTTGGGGGGGAGGCAGAACACACACGGCCGTATAGACCATTGGGAGGCCTGGTTTTTAGAGGAGACACTTGAAGGGCTTTGTGCAGAGGTGTGATACCACAAGACTTGCTTTAGGAGGACCATTCTCATTGCTAATTTAAAAGGTCTAAGAGGCACTGATGGACCTCACCAACTCTGCAGCCTAATACACAACCCTTTAGCTTAGACCAGCCAGCAGCATGGAAGCTGCCGTTCACCTAACGATGGTTAGAATGACTAGACTCCTTTGACCAATGGGCTATGTTTGGGTATAATGTCCTTTCCAACAAAACCACATTTTCACTTAGATTTAGCAAATACATGTTACAACCCTCCATTTAATGTCGTCAGTTAGGCATGCCATCTTGTGCTGAGACATTTCTGGGATTAATTTCTTCCTAATCTTTACTGGTCTCTGCCCCAAATAGCCTTCAGGTTCTCACCGATGCCACACGGAGAATCCTTAGACATGAATATCATCCAAATGTCAACAGATAAAAATCAAAGGTAAGCCGGGCCTGCCCAGGGCCACAGAACTAAGTCACAGAGCTGGGACTACACCCCAACTTCCCAGACATCTTCCGGAATCAGTCTCTTAGCAGCTGTCTAAAACACGACCAAAAGTAGTGTTCCAGGCCACCCCACCTTACAAAACCTTGCTATGTTGAATGAATTAAGGCTGTTTCCCCTTCTTCCCTTAAAGCTCCAACACATGTTCCTTAGGATGATTCCAGTTATGAATGAATTTTTTCACTGTTGTTATGAGGGTAAATTACTGAAGCAACCATTCTGGACATCTGCTCTGTATTCGAGACTCCTCAAGGCTCCAACAGGAAAATCATAAACTGACATGCTGGGAAGCTGGGTCCGGCCCCTTCCTGTCTGCCTCGCGCTGCAGACAGGTGTCTGGATGGGAGAACGGTCGCCCCTGTCAGATGGAGTTTCCTGCACTGTCTTGCTCTTGTCTGCCAGCCGGGCCCAGGTCAGCCCACAAGGCAGATGTGGGCAACAGCTGGTGTCTGGACAGACAAGGAAGGAAGGATGAAGAGAGCAGACACACATCATCCTGGGCCAAGTGACTAGGAGGCCTGAGCCCCGGAGACTGGGAAGAGGTTAAGCTAGAGAGTTGGCTAGAAGGACGTCTGGGAGAAGGTGCTGTGTGCTTGCCCCTTGGCCTTGAGTTCACACCCAGGACTCCTGTCCAGGCGAACAAGGGAGGAAGAAGCCCACCCACCAGCGGATGGGCAAAATTCCTGGGCAAGATGCAAGCTCGATGTTTACATCGAGCTGTAAACAACCAGATGTTTACAACAGAGGTTAGAGGCGACTGCCTCGTGGCTTAGGCTCACGAGGTCCTCCTCTCAGCTCTACCACTTGCTGGCGGTGGGACCTCGGCCCTTCTCAGCCTCAGCGGCCTTGGCCATAAAATGAGGATAACAAGACACCACCTACAATAGGGCGACTGTGTGACAAAAAGAGATGACACACGCGAAAGCAGTTACCACGATGCCTGGCGCACTGCGAGCCCTCCATAAACAGGAGTGATTGTCGTTCGGAGCCAGGAAATCCTGAATCCTACGCTCAGCTCTGCCACCTCGTACAAGTGAGTTCACTTCTCTGAGCCTCCCCTGAGTCTACCTTGTCGGGGTTTTCTGGGGTCTCAGAGTGACACGATAGGCACAGAGACTCCCAGCCACGGCCAGGCACGTAGCATGTGCTCCGCTAATGGCATGACCGTCATTGAAGAAGGTGCATGAAGCAAATCTGCCTTCTCAGTGAGCTTCTGAGTGCCAGGCCATGTGCTCGTGGGCAGGGAACTCCCCGTGATGGGTACACCTGGGGCCAAGGTTCAGGCAGGAACTGACCAGGACCGGTAGTACGGGGCAGGGAATGAGAGGACGGAAGCCAGCCTCTGGCCTGTCTCCTGCCATTAAGAGGCTTCCTGCTGGGGAAGCTGGAGACAGAAACTAGGCCTTTTTTTGCACTCAGAGGAAACTGCTGTCTGGGACTTCAGGGATGGCTGGCAAGGCTGGGAACCTCAACCACTCCCCACCCTGTCTTTGCTGCTGGGAAAAGCCACTTTCACCTTTGCCAAGAGGAGGGGTCCCCTATCCAAGGTTCCCTGGCAGTCGGGGTTTGCGGTGAATGTCTCCAACCAGAAGTGGGAGGGTTAGGCCCAGGCACACAGAGGACTCGGCCCCGCGCTCAAGAACGAGCTGGACTCGCACGTCAAGCAGGCCTGGGTTCAAGTTTGAGCCTGGCACTTGCGGCCAAGTAAACGCAAGCCCATCCGGCAAGAGCTCTGAGCCCACACTGGCTGACCTGAGCACGGGGGCCGACAGTGACCTGTCGGAGTGGCCACGGGGATTCAAGAAACTGATGGGGGACACGTGTCTGGCAGGATGTCTGGCAGCCGTGGCAATTCACCGAGGGGCGTCTCTTTCATTCTCTGTTTCTCCACCTGCTGTCTCGATAAACCAGCTACTTTGGGAAGTGGAGTTGGGCGGGTGCAAGAGAGTGTGTGAAAGCATTCGAGAAACTGGAGCCTATTTAGAAGTTAAACTGGGGAATTTAAATGGTAGAAAGTACGAGCTTAATCTGAGATCCCTTTCTCCTCCAGAAGTCAGGCTCCCAAGAATCTCAAATCCGAAGAAATCCTCAAACACTGTGAATAAGGAATAACCATGGCAAAGCCATATGTGCCAGAAGAGAAGCCGGGAGGCCTGGTCATCCACACTTCCCACATAGTGCTCATAGGCCTCCCCAGTCTGTCTTTAACCACCACTCACCTTCTCCAGGAAAGCTACTCACTCTTCAGGGCTCAGTGTAAACATCACTTCCTCAGGGAAGCCTTCCCTGACCTTCACACTGGGCTCTGTAACTTCCCACACCTTTCCTTTACTGCCCATTGGCAAAGGCGCTACAGTGCCTGGCCGGGCACCTCACTGCCTAATGCCTGGCTCCCCTAATGGGCCGTGAACTTCGCAGGGGCAGGGGCCAGTCTGTCCGGACTCGGCCCCGGGTACACTGCTCGGTACAGTGCTGAGCCCTCACAGACATTCAAGGAACACGCATCTCGCTGTGTGAAGGAAGCTTCGCGCTCTGCATTCTGCAGCCTCAGCCGACAAGAAGGATCACCAATTTAGAGTGGAAGAAGGGGATCTTTTCAACCCGAAGGCCAAGATTACATACATAATGTGGGTAGAAAAGGAAAGAACGAAAAAAAAAAAAAAAGACTGGGAAGCATATTCAGAACTAGCAAAGAACTAACAACTCTGGGTCCCTTCCTAAAGAGGCAGCACCCAAGGGCCGTGACGTCTGAAACTGTTGCAACCGAACCCAGAATGAGCAGAGAGTCAAATGGCCATTTGGTGTGCATGGATGTTTTTCAAGTGACTGTAATTTGGAACCCGCACCTGAAGCTCAATCTCATGACTTCATGTTCCTACCATGCGCTCTGTAGAAACAGCAATCCATTTAAGGAAGTCTCCCAGTAAAAATAAATTAGGGTTTTTTTTTTAATGTTTTTGTATATAAGTTATAGTTCGTAGGAAAATTCTTTGAATCGGAGCTGCTCTTGCTCCAACGGATGGTGTCACATGAATACTGCGTCATAATTCCACCCAAACTTCTATTTAAAACACACACTTCATTGTCCATTCACTTTTGAAAACGGACGCCAACAAATGAAATGGACGCTTTTGTACATGGTATTCATTTGGCACCAGGCGTCAAGAGCCTTATAAATGCTCACACCTTTTGTCCTAGTCACTTCAGTTCTAAATGGCAATTGTGAAGGAACAGAGCTGGAGAAATATTTACCTGCAAAGATATTCACCAGCCTCATTATTTATCATGGTGAGAAACCTAAGTAACCGACGAGTTAGAAAGACGTGCCTAAGGTGAGTGGTTCCATAAATTATGATCCATCACAACCCTCTAATAAATAATAACAGAGCAAAAATGATTGCTGGAAACTTTATAATAATATCAGATCATTCTTCTGTATAAGATTTCCTGTGCTAAGTCAAAAGAGAACAAAACAGGATCCTGCACTAGAAATGCTGCGAGGTATACACAGGCACGAATACCCACACGCTTACACACATAGTAAGATACGGCAGAAGGAAAAGCAATGGCTATTTCCGGGTTGTGAGAAAAGCAATGATTCTGTTGTTCTCTCTGCTTTCTGGATTTTCCAAAAAGTAGAGTATGTGTGGTTTCATAATTGGGAGAAAAATTAAATTCATTAATAGGAAATGAATTTTATTCTACTGTATTTGAGCAGAAAGTATTGACTTTCAATGTTTAATAAATAGATCAAGGGAGGGGGCAAGCGTGCTGAAGGTTGCCCATACAAGACCAGCTGACCCCAGGGAGCCCCAGTAGCCCTGGTCATCAAAGACGCAGTCTGACTGTGTTCCTTAGGTCTTGCCCTGTCCATCTTTGTATTCTAAGGCCAGAACATCTTTCCTAAAGGAACTAGTTCTTTTAAGGATGGTGCGACATAAAGGTACTTTGAACAAGCCAGAAACCGTGCTCTGTTTCTATCACTCACTCTGCCACCGTGGACAAATCAGTTTTCCTGTAGGGGCCTCAGTTACCCCATTAGGAAGTGAGAAGTTTGGACCAGATAATCACTGACAGCACTCCTGCCAAGACTGACTGTGACTGGCCTCAGGAACACTGTTCCCCTTTCTTTGAGGAGAGAGAGATCAGCTCAAAAGATTTTTTGGCTCAGATTGTAGATGAGTACAAAACCAGAAATAGCTCCCCATTAACTCATTCATCACCAGAGCACTACTCAACCCAGGCTGCTGGTCTGACCACCTCTCCCGCAGCTCTCATCAGGAAGAAAGTCAGGGGTGGCCACTCTTCCATGAGTGCTGGGTATGTGCCCTAGTCAAATGATCCTGTTTAACTTGAGACACCTGAATCACTCCTGCTGAACTCTAATAAGCAAAGGAAGAAAATCACAACTGAGACCATGCCCCCTAATTTTACAAAGAGGTTATAAAATAATCAAAGGCTAAGACTTACCTTGGTAGCAATGTCCCATCTTCTCTCTGCCCCTAGATTTTAGCCATACATCCCGAAGATGCAAGTTCTCTCTAGGATTTTACAAGCAAGTCTCTTGCCCCAAAAGCTTTCCTGGCCACCTTCCCGCTCCTTCTCCTTCTCCCTTAAGTTTCAGTGTCACTGCTGATCCCCCCGCAGAGCCTTTCTCCAACTCCTGGCCTGGGCCCTCCCAGTGCTCTATCCTCCCCCCAAAAGTATTGATTATACTTATATTTGTATGCTTCCATATCTGGCCCCAAGCTTTGAGGGTAAGGAAACATCTGCAAAGATCAGTCCATGATATTAGGTCAACTACTGCCTCAAAGAATAAAAAAAAACGTAATGCATCACAGCTGGGAGGCACACGCTGACACTGCCAGGACAATGGGTTGTGCAGGGGGCTCCAGGCTGGAAAGTGGGAGAGGCCTGCAGGCAGCACTGCCGGTTGGGCGGGGGCGGGTGGTGTGTGTGTGTGTGTTACCTTCTTGGTCTTCACCGTAGAGGCACAGCAGTCCCCACCATCGTAGTTGCAGAAGGCTCGGTTGTTGATGGCATCACAGTAATTGTCTCCCATGAAGGGCTGCAAGGGGGGAGAGAGTCAGAAGGAAGGCGGCCCGTTAGCACCCTGGATTAGGTGGGAGATAGCCCTGTCATTGTCCAGCTCGCTATCATTTTTTTGAAAAGCTCTGCAGACTGCCTACCTGGCTTCAAATGCCAAGAGCCCCTTGGCCAAGTTATCACTTCTGCCATTGGTAAAGACTTATCTTGCCAACTTTTCCCCAACTCAGCTGCGGCTGCGCTGGTGGACACACTTGTAGGCTGGGGTATGCAAAGCCACGGGAGAGATCACTTACATCTCTCTAAGGTCGGGCTCAGTTTTACTTGAAGAAATGATGAGAAAATCTGAGCAGCCTTCCCCTACTTTTCCTAGTAGTAGGTAATGAAAAACATAATTTATAGTACAATATAAACAATGTTATCTGCCTAAGAATTGTCAAGATCAAACGTAAGAATTCATCAGAATTTGACACAATGGTCTGTGGGCTCCCTCTTCTCTAGCCCTGGAGTGGAGGTCCTTGAGGTCACATGCTTTACGTGTTTGTCATCTTCTTTGTTCTCCAAACAACATGTGAGGTAAGCACTGATATTCCCACTTTTGAGATGAAGATTCTGAGGCTCAGGGACTGAGCCCAGATCAGCCTGGCAGGGCCAGAGCAGTGATTTAAATCTAAGTTGATGTCCTATCTTTTCTTTGCCATTCTGGTCTACATCTAGCACATACTGATGTGTTTGTTGCTTTTCTTCCCCATGTTTCTCCAACTCTGTGGTACCCCAAAGATGAGGAAAAGATGACAGAGTTAAGTCATTACTGATCTGAACTCAGAGAAATCTTATGGGAAAGTCAGGAGTGTCTGCAAACCCCCAATACTTTTTTGTCCCTGAAAGCACTAAGCACACTGTTTTTTCTAATGTTTGTTTAGGAACCTCCAGCTGGTAGGAGACTGTGAGCTCGCTGAACACAAGGGCAATATCCAGTTCCTCTTGGTCTCCCTATCACCTAGTTTAATGCTGGGTACAACTTTGGCTCCTAGCGGTGTTTTTGAAATGGCATAGTGGCATATTGTATTGACAATATGGTGGAAAGTAGTTATGGAAAGTAGATGTGAGGGGGTTTAGAAAATCTGGGGTCTAGTCTAACAAACCTCAGCCAACTGGAGGGGTTCCTTGGTGATTTGGGTTAAGTGGCTTATCTTTTATGGGCCTTGAGAGTCCCAGTTGTGAAATAAAGAGACAGGATTAGTCCACTGGTTGCTCAAAGCAATAAGCATACCCCTTTCACCCACCAAAAGCAATAAAGCGTGATCCTTTAATATAGAAGGCAGAGGAAGGTAAGACATCTCTGATCAAAGTTCATGTTGGGCTCTCTTAATGCTTGGTGACTCACTGATGGGAAAGATGTCATCAGTTGGCTAAGACCACTGCATCTCAGCACAACTCCTGTGATCCAATGGTCTTTCCTTCCCATCCTGACTGTTATGGGGAGAATCAAGCTCACAAGGAGACCCTCCCATGTGGCATCTCTGGCTTTTTCATCTCTGCTCCAAACTCACTGAGGCTTTGTGCTCCCAACTCATGATGCCAGATTCCATTTCATCACTATCCTATTAGGGTCTAAAAAAAAAAATAGCTTAGCAAGACAGAACCAAGAATAGGCACCAGCTGTGCCCAGGTGTCTATGTGCATACATGCATGGCTATGAACACGAGCATGACTCTGACGGATACTTGCCATAATGAACACATTATTATATTCATATCTGAGCAGAGAGGCACAAACAAATGAAGGATAAGCTCTTGGTTTTGCTCTGTGCCCAAGGAGATCGGCCTGTGGGACCTGTTCTTTATGATCTTTCTTCTACCATATAAAACAGAGTAAGGAAGGAAACCAAATGTCCCTTAGAATGAAAGGAACTGGCTTGGCAAAAGGAGTAGCTGTGAAAGACGAGGAATAAGAGAAAAAAATAAATGAAACTTTTTTTCCCCCCCTGAAAAAAAAACCCTACAGTCTCCTCACCAGCTACCCTTCGCCCCTTTCCTGCAGCCACACCCTCGCCTCCATCCGCCCCTCTACCCACCCATCCTGTACTCAACCACATTCACTGAATGCTCACTACAGGTCACACATCGTACCGCAGACAAAGATAGGACAGTGAGATGGAGCTCCTACTCCTTCAGACCTCACGCTTCAGTGAGGAGACTTTAATCAAATAATCACACATTCTAACTGGCCAATTTAAACTCTGATAAGAGCGACAGAGGACAGGCACCACGAGGCTGTTAAAGAGTAAGAGGACTAGACCTCATCAGGAAGCTCCGTGAAGGTGTCCCTCGGGAAATGACCTTTCAGCAGAGATCAGGGAGATGAGCAGGGGTTAATTAGAGGAGGGTAGAGAATGGAGGATTTCGAGAGGGAGCGAATGACATGTGAAAATCTCCGCCACTGAAGGGATTTTTCCCATCCCTGGTACTTCTCATGGCTACTGCTCCTACTACTGTGTTTGGGCAAGCAGCTCACCCTTTGGGATCTAGCTTCAATCTCAAACCCCTGAAATGCCTTCTCTGAGACCCCCAGGATGCTCTGTGCTTCTATAGCTTCTTGTACTTGGACTGGTTATAGCTCTTGGTCCATAGTTTAGAATTCTATAATTGTCTACCTCCTTCACTATACTGTGAGTTCCCGAGGGACAGGACTGTGTGTCTTCCATATCTGTAGCCTGGACTTCCTAGCAAAATGTGTGGTGATTTGAGGAAAACTTCACCATTTATGTTCATTCAGTCAAATGATTCAGTTCTTCATGGACAGATATGTGGATACATGGATGCACAAGGGGCAAGAAGACACCACACATGTGGACTCAGGAAGAAGGAGGAGCATAGTTACTGTTTTCATTTGACTAAGGTCATTGCGTTTCCAGAACCTAGAGTAGTGTCGGGCCCCTAAGAGGCATCAGTGATGCTCTGATGTATGAGAGAGTGAAGGGATCACTTTGGACACAGCTTGAGGTAGAGGACTCAGGAGTCCCAGAACCCTTCTTCAGTCATGGCACTAACTCTAGACATTCCAGGTTGATGGCTCCTGTCTCAACCCAGAGTTTGTATCTCTTGCAGGCATTCCTTTTAGCCCCAAACATGAGGCAAACTATTAGCTTTAAGCTAAGGAGGAGAGAAGATCACCTGCAAGGGCAAAGGCGATAAGCATCGTTGGCAGGACTCAGAGCCTGACAGGTGAGGGTCTCCTAGGCCCCGGTGCTGAGTCAAAGGAGGGATCGAATTCTGCTGTCACACTGGCTGCCCAGACCGCCAACTCAGCAGAACGAGGGCTCAGGTAATCCAAGCTTCCTTTCCCCCAAGCGTTGGACTGATCCAGAGAGATGGAAGGAAGCAATAGCCACAGGGCCTTGGCCTTGGTTTTGCCATTCCCGGCTGAACCTTGGGAGAATGGGGAACGGGGAGGGCTCTTAAAGACTACAGTGTTGAGTGCCTTTAGAAGGTGCCACAAGG
Source organism: Taxidea taxus jeffersonii (assembly GCA_003697995.1). Lineage (NCBI taxonomy): Eukaryota > Metazoa > Chordata > Mammalia > Carnivora > Mustelidae > Taxidea > Taxidea taxus. Next base: position 453,247 of record ML105347.1, read on the forward strand.
AGCCCCTAGCCAATACACAGAATAAAAAGTTTGATCCAGGGGCTGTCTTGTCAGGGGTGGTTCATGGATGGGAGGTGGCCTAATGGAGGAGAAAAAGCACCAGCCTAAAGTTAGGAGACCCAGGTTCATGATTTGGCTCTGTGGCTTTTATGGTGTGCAACACTGGGCCAGTCCATTGCCTCCCTAATCCTCCTTTTCCATTTCATATAACCATCGATTAGGATTAGGATTAGATCACCCTAAGAGCCCTTCCCATTTGAGCATTCCATCAAATTTCAGATCTGGCTACACCTTTAAAAAGTCAGGTTTAGATCATCTAGAAGAGCATTTCTCTCTCTGACATTCCAGGAATTTCATCAAATACAAAGTTTTCTAGAGTACAAACTACTCCTTTTCACCTGCATTTTCCTGAGTGGGCTCTGGAGCGGGGAGCGGACCACAAATATTTGTGCCTCCACATGGATGTGATTTCCTTTTCATTGCCAGATGAGAAGACCCACAAGAAACTTGAGGTGCACAGAATATCTCCTAGTTCCAGAGGCAGGGTGACCCCTTGAGAATACAGATGACTTTCTAAGTACTCTGCCCCTTTGCCTTCCCAGGCTTGTCACTGAGACACAGAGACAGATCTCCATAAAGCCAAGCTCCAGGGAACGGTTCAACTGTGAAGTCAGAGAGGATCTTCCCATTCAGCTCTGTGGTAGGGTCTAAGGTATCCATACTACTTCTGGGGTTGAAGAACGAGTAAATGACAAATGTGTGGCAAAAGGAAGTGACCTGCAAGTAATGGTCAGCAGTAAGGTAGGAACTGGAAAGGGAAAAAAACCAAAGCCTTCTGTGGTTCTTTAAACATTAAATCTGATCATTTGGGTCAAATGCCTCATATGTTATAGATGCAAAATCAGGATGGCCTCCTTCCCTCCCTCCCAGAGGCAGCATTATGTTGAACATAGGCTTAGGAAGCAGGAACACCTAGCTTGGAATCCTACTTTTGTTATCCGTGAAATGTATTTTTGAGTATGTTTGTTGATATCTCTGTGCCTCAATTCCCCCATCTATAAAATGGGATTGCTCAGTCCATCTATTAAAGGGATATTCACAGCACTTTTTAGGCAAAGCGAATGGAAGCCATGATTAATGTAAAACAGTGATCAGGATGTTAACAACAGGAGGATCACTTCTAGGGACTCACCTCACAGCCTTTGACGCAGTGAATCAGAGCGGGATGAGGATACCACTTGAGACCAGCCGTGCAGACAACTCTCTGCAGAGAGAGGGAGAGAGCAGTCAGATGGGTTTGGGGCTGGGAGGAAGCCATCTCGTTGCTGGCACCACATTCAACCACCCCACGTCTTCCTGGATCTTCCAAGTCCTGTCTTCACCCTGGCATTTACATGGATAATTTGCCCATGGTTGATTGTACTTGCAGTAACAGGAGCCATAAGATTACAAAAGCATTTGTGTTTGCTGTAGGTATGATCCTGTATCTCCCTGGCAGGAGTAAGGGCTGAAGAAAAGCAGAACTGGGGGACGAAGACGCAGTCAGAAAGGCCCTTCAGGAAATTCTTGTCTGATGTTTGATCCGTGGGTGAAGTTAGGAACAAGGTGGGAAGGAGGAGGAAAGGCGGAGTATACATATGGCTGCGTTAGGGAGAAGGGAGCATAGTGCAGAGCGGGGTTTCCCTAAACATTTGCTGAGGACCATGTTCATTGGGGTCACTGTGGGAGCTCATGAAGAAAGCACGTACTTCAGAGCCACCTTGGATCTAATGAATCCAAATCTCTGAGGCCAGGGCCTAGGACTCCACAAAACAAGCCTTCCAGATGACTCTGATACACACTACAGTTTGAGAGCAGTGGACTGGTTCAGAACCCTTGGAGACACAGGGAACCTTTCTTGCCTCCACCTGCCACCATGCCCTATAGGCCACTCCAAGTTCCCTGACACTGTCCACACTGCCATACCTCTGTGACTTTGTCCTTGCTGTTCTTCACTGAAATGCCCTTCTCCATCTTGACTCCTGGAGAACCTTTAGTTAACTTTTGCTCAGCTGCTCATGACTTACTTCGCCTGTGGTGCCTTCCCCAATCCCCCTCGGAGCATCTAGGTTTTGCATGTGTGTATTTATTTATAACCTCCTTTAATAATAATAACTGTTACTATGATAATAACAACTAAAATATATTGAGTTCATTTGTGGTGCTAATTACTTTATGCATTATCTTATTTATTACTCATTACCATGCAGTGAGTTGGGCATGAATCTTGGGTCATATGGAGAATAAGTACCCCAGGCTTCATAGCTGTTTACTGAAGAAACCAGGACTTGAAACCAAGCACTCATTTTAGAAATTATTTAAGGAAGCTCATAACATAAAATCCAGTATGAGGATAATTTTTAAAGGAGGTGAAAAGAGAAAGATAAAACTAGGAAGGTACATAGCATCAGGAATGGGGCTAACATGATGTTCCCAGAAGCTCCTTTCTCTATGTCTTACATTTCATGCCAAAATTATAATGATTTCTTTAAAAAATAAAATGAAAACAACCTGGAGGCAAATGCTTAGATCTGCAATGAGAGGTAAGTGTCAGGGACCAGCCCTAGAGGTCTATGTGATCAGGTCTTGCTCTCCTGGATGACTGCCAGCTGATTAATTTTCATTAAGAAATGAACAGTCATATGGGTCAGAATATGGAAAATCACATGACCAACCCAGTTCCTCCCTGAAGGCAGACCTGTATGGGAGCCCCACCATAATTAAGTTTCTTGGTGAGCTTGGAACAAAGGAAATCATGTGACTGCCACAGCGGGCTAAGATGGGTTGGTGCCTTCCTTTTTCTGCCACACAGCATCCGTGGTCACCGTTGGATCATCCATGCCTAGAATGGCATCTGGCACATGGAGGATGCCCCAAAAATGTTTTTGTTAAAAATGAATGGAGACATCTCAAAATTGAGATGATTTTTATCAATGGACAGGGTTTTCTTTACTTGTCTTCTTCTGTTCTAGAACATCAGAAGAGCCCTTATCATGCCTAGCATAGTGTCTAGAAGACCAGTTTAGCATAGGCAGAATTAGAGTCTTAAACAAATAACCTAAGCTGAAGATCTGCCAACCAGTCTTGCCATGGGAAGTCTACTACGTAGACTACGTAGTACTACATACGTAGTAGTATGTACTACTATGCCCTGCCCCTTTCTACCTTTTCCCAATACACCTAGACGAGGTGACATGCGGGAAAGACCTTGGGCATGGGCTGTGTCAGGTGTGGATGCAATTCGACTTGAAATTGCTTTGTAAATTTCCACTCTGAGGCTGGGTTCTCTGGGTTCTCCTGTCTGTGAAATGAGTCCCCCAAATCACATCATGGGCTTGTTGTGATGATCCGTGGAGATAAACGGTACGGGACTGGTTAACTGAGGACCTGGGTTTGACACATCTCTGTGTCTCCCTAGGACCAGACCTGGAGCAGAGTAAACTAGTATATGTTGACCAGATGAAGGAGTGTGAGTGGCTCCGGTGCTCCTGTCTTCCAGCTTAGCTACTCTGGTGCCCTCTGCTTCCCAGCCACAGGGCCAGAGGTGGAGAGAATCACCTGCTTTCATTCTCTGTGAGACCTGACCCAGGATTTCATCTCTGATTGGGAGAGTCTTTCCCCAGCCAAAACCCAAGGGTGCCGGAGGGGCCCTTGTTAATGGCTTAAGTAATAGAACACAGCAGGGTTGGGATCCACAAGGGAGCTGATGCCCATCCCTCCCCCTGTTTATCCGAGAGCTAATTTAATCCGCCTGTAGGAGTGTTGTGGTGTGGCTGTACAAGGTTCTGTCAGCTGAGGTTTACCTGACGTGAGTTCAGAGAAAGGACTTTTATACTATCCGCATGAGGCTGTTTATCTTTCCAAGGCTTTTGGATTTTCCACTATTCCTTAGGGCTGCATGCCCTACCTGTCTCACTACAGGGCCCCTCTGTCTGTGAGGAGAACTGGAAGGCGGCAAGCAGCAAGAGCTGAAGGAAAAGCTAGGCTGTTTACACCACAGATTGGGAGATCGCAGATGGGGGCCCTCCAATGTCAGCCTTGTTCCTTCGGGTGCCAGGGAGACCTCTAGCCCAGTGAGAGTGCTTTTAGGCCAGGTTTTGTAAGGCGGATTTCATTTCCTGCCATGGTGCCTAAGAAGAATACACTGTCCTTGCCTCCTGGCTGCAGTGACCTTCAGCATCACCATCACCACCACCACCACCATCACCATCGTCGCAACCGTTACCAACCCTGTCGTCATTATCCTCATCCTCATCTGCACACGCCCTGTCCTCAGATCTTTATTTAATTCTTACCATAACGAACATTATGTTTATAAAAAAATAAAAAAATTAACCCTTACCATAACTACAGGAGAGGTACTATTTTTGAGTCTGGGCTACATGGGAGAAAACGGACCGCAGAGAATTAACCAACCTGCTCTAAGCCATACACATAGGCAAGGACCATCGGGAAGTAGGCCCACAGCTCCCTGATTACCAGATCTGTATTTAAACCCTATGCTCTCCTTCACATTCTCCTAGCCCCCCAAACTATAAATATAAAATAGTTTACTCTTTGGCCTGATGGAAAGACCAAGGTTCAGGAAGGTGGGAAGGGCTTTGAGGGGAAAGTACGCAGGGGGCTGGGGGTAGGCAGGGTGTCTCCAAGATTCCAAGATGAATCCCAGGGAAGATGGGGTCCCAGGCAGAGCTTAAGACACGTGAGAAAGCATCGTAAGAGAGCCTCCCCATCCTAAGGCTCAGACTGGACACCCCTGCAGATACTGTCTACGATGAGCCCTCTTTTCTCCTTAATTCTCCCCTCGATATATAGGACTTTCTGTGAATAAATGGTATCATTTAACTTATGTTTGCCATTCGTTATCACACACAGAGCTTTGGGCTTTCTTTAAAAGCCCAGGCACTCTTCACCCTGAATGCCTTGTGCTTGAAGAATGCACGCCGTTTAGAAGGACCTCATCAGTGTTTCTGAGTGAGTGAATGAACCAATGACCAAATGAGTAAATGAGAGATCACCGGCTTCTGGACCCATCTCTCCAGCATGGGCTTCACCTGCAGGGCACACGCGGTCTCGCCTCTATACCTCAGATAGACTGGACTCCATGCTCACTCAGAACCCTTCTACCTCTGACTTCAGACCCTTGACAGGGCATTCCACAGTGTGGCCTCTCTTTCAAGGAATGAATTCTGCATCCTTTGTCTGCAAGTGTCAAATTATGATTTATAATATAGAAGGTGGTTACCTTGCAAGACAAAATGCAGGAGAATTAGCCCTGGGTTCAAATTCTGATTCAAATGTATCAGTTACGTGAATTGGGCAATAAAAACCCAGTGAGAACTTCAGCTTCTTCGTGTATAAAATGGCAATACTGTTGATCTCATTGGAGTATGTGGAGACAAAATGAGGTGGCATTTGGACATGCCTGCCAGTGCCCACATTTCAGAGGTACTCAGTAAACGGTGACTTCCCTTTTTTCCCCCCTTAAGTACCTCCCTCCCTTTCTTCTTCTTCTCCTCTCTTTCCTCCCTCCTTCCATCCTTTTCCCCGAAGCTATTATAAAATCCAAGGTCCCAGCTGCCTAGAGGAATCATAAGCCTCTGACACCTCGAGCTGCTTTTGCCGTGAACAAGTCAAGGTGCAGGGGAGACTGGGGTGCTCCCCTGGGGCTGGCGACAGAGAGGTTGGTACCCTGAATTCCAGGTGCCAGGGCTAGGAGTCTGCCTCATCCAAAGGTTGCAAGCCATCAGCTTCCAGGCTACACAACCCACAGAAATGTTCGGTCTGGCACACAGTGTGCTTGACAGAAGTCAGAATTATTTGCCAATATTTTGAAAAATTGAGAGATTTTATATTTTAAAGACTCCATATTTCTTATATTCAAGACAAGGTGGGGACTCCAGCCACATTAGGCACACATTTGCACACGGCCACACGTGGCTCGAGCTGCCCTCTTGGGAAGCAGGATGTGCTTCCCAGAGTTCACCACTGTCTCCACCTTTCCCTGCAGTCTCTCCAGCACTGAGCCCAAGAGACACTGCCATCTGTCACTGAGTTTGTATCATATCCTTTATGAGATGTGAGGAAGATTTCTCCGTGTCCCTATGGCTCCCAACAGTGCATGTGGGGCGGTGGGGGTGGGGGAGTGGGTGCTTTCGAAGGGGAGAACTTTAAAAAAATAAAGGGACAGAGTGTTTTTCTTTATGAAAGTAAGCCTAAAAATTTTAGTACACCTGAAACTAATATAATTTTATATGTCAATTATACCTCAATAAAAAAAAATAAGGCAACCCAGTAGACATGATCTTGGGGGCACAGCCATTGCCGGGCATAGGGAGGGGATGACCTCTGGGGAGCCAGAGATCCCGACCTGGGGAGTGGTTTCAGGAGTGGCCACAAACATAAACACTGATCAAACCTTACAGGTAAGATCAGCATGTGCATTAAATCTCAGTAAGAAGAAAATTTAGAGAGTCATTTCTCAAGTTGGGTGTTTGTATTATAAGTGTCTGAAATATGTCTAGTAAATCCTGCTACTATTATTAATAATATGCCTAGGTGTGTGATATACAGAATGACAACCCAGGCCCACTTCACCCACTTATCCCTTGTCTGTTCCCGTGGGTATCCGACTTTGGGACTCTTGATCCAGGCCTATCTCTCCTTCCTCAGAGAGGCAAACTGCAGCTTATAGAAGTGATAGGATTTGCCCAAGGACAGATAGCAAGAACATGCCTGAGCTTGAACTAGAACCTTAGTCACTTGACCCTGCAGCCCAAGTATTTGGCAAGCACCCACCTCGAGCGAGGCACGAAAGGGAGCACCGTGGTAAGAAGACCACAGGCTTGCCTGTGCAAAGGTCACCATCGTGGTGCACTCATCACGGCACATGATGTCAGTGTCCATCTCCCACTCATCTAAGTAGGCGTTGTTCTCATCACATGGGCCAATGCGTGCAAAGTACTTAAAATAGAGGCTGTCGTGCGACTCGTGCCACTGTGGGCTTCGGCTGACTCACGTGGGCCCAGGAGAGGTGGCAGTGCCTGTCCCATCCCAGCTCTGTGTGCAGTGAGGGCAACTTGGGAACCTGGACGTCGGCCATGGGGGGAATACTGACACCATGGTAATTGGCAAATGCTATAAGTTAGAGTTCTAGATGGTGGCTGTTTTCTGGGGTTGGGGTTGGGAAGGGGTGTAGGGGGGAATGCGGAGAGCCAGTGGTGAACTATCCCACAGCATGCTCCCTGGTAAGCGGTCAGTGAACAGTGGTTTTTATTATTATTGTCCTATGTCCAGGAGAAACTGCACAGACATCCGGGAACACCTGCCCATGAGACTGCCCAGAGGTTCCCTTCACTTCCTCTCAGGCAAGGGGCTCCCCTCCCTGAGGTTCCACTTCCTCCCCTGCAAACAGGGGAGAGACTGACACCCACTCACGGGGTGTGGAGTGTGTGCAGGAAGCATGACCTAGTGCCAGATTCACAGGCGACATCCAGGAAATGTCAGCTCCTGCCCCGCATTTCCTTCCCCCGGGACAAAGGTAAGGGGAGGTGGAGCCCAGCCGGCCTCCACCCATGCACCTTCCCACCTCTGCGCCTTCCCACCCCTGAGCCTTCCCACCCCTGAGCCTTGTCCTGGCCCCCTGGGAGGCAGGCCCAAGAACACGGGGCTCCCCCGCCACCGCCCGATCCCAGGCCTCTGCTCTGGCCTGGCCTAGCGCCTGCTCTAGCTGCTCTGTTTCTGCCTAGCTCTCACCACCCAAGGGGGCAAGGGTGCAGCAGAGGCTGGCTTTTCTGCCTTATTCCTGGAAATCATCAATCTCTGCCCTTCACCCTCCTCCCTGTTTCTACCACATTTTTTTCCTCCTGGATAATGAGGCCTCCGGAGACCAGTGGAGGTCTGAACCTCGTTAGGGCTCTCTCCGTAGGCCGGCATCAATAAAGGGTCGGCAGACCAGGGAACTGGGTGGGGGCTGGGATGGGCAGGCGGCGGGTGGGCAACTGGGGAAGGGGGGCTCGCAGGCTTTCCAATCCCTGGATTTATTTCACAGTGAATTATAACTTGAACTCTTTAGTGCCCGGGGCTTGCGGAGGGAAGGGCAGGAATTCACCCAGGGGGGCAGAGAAAAGGCCTGAGTGGGAGCTGGGCCAGGGGAAACTGGTCTGAGTCCCAGGCGGAGAAGACCTCCAGTACTGGGGTATGAGGGAGGTCTCCTGTGTCTGCTCTGTGTAGGAGTGTGATTCCCCTGCCTTTGGGTATGTGGGAGCAGGGCAGGGAAGAGGGAGGGGAAGGGAGCGGTGATGTGGCACAGTCCTGGCTCTGCTTCCTGGGCGACTCTGGCCTAACCCCCTCCCTCCCCACTCCTCAGTTTCTTTGCCTGTACAATGAGGGGCTTATACTTGATCTCCAACTTCCTTGAGCTTCTGACATGGGGTTCTGTGAGTGCCCCTGGGTGTGGACAGCACGCCAGCATTCACCGGGGTTATTCAGTGAGAATCTGTGTGTGTCTCTGGGTTAGCAATGGAGTAAGGCATGCCAAAGACAGAAAACAGATGAGGAGCATGAGGTCGGGGGGAACAGCGTTGTCTAGGGAATGCATGGGAGAGTCAGGGGCAGACAGAGGGAAGGAGTATGGGTGGGCGGGATGTGGACAAGGTGATCAAGGTCTTGGCAGAGGGGACAGAGAAACAGAGTGAGACAGAAGCAGGCGACAGGGGCTCGAGTTGTAGATGGGGCAGAGAACAGTTGGGGAGAAGGAGGAAGGGGAAAGGAGGGAAGGAGAAGAATGCTGGGGTGCACAGGGGAGCAGAGTAGGTGTCCAAGGCCAGCGCCAGCGCCGTGCGCCGGTGCTGAGTAAGCCCTCACGATCATGCCCTCAGCTCATTTGAGAAACAGTACACCTCATATCGGGTTCTGCCTGGCTATCCGGAGCGAGATCTGCAGCAGGAGGGCAGACATGAACCGCCCCCCCGCACCCCAGGCAGAAAGGCTGGCCGACAGGGACATCACTGAACAGTGCCCTATGTGCCCTGCTTCCCTCTTTCACTTTGCTCAGGTTGAGCCAGTGCCCAGAATAGGTACATGAGGCCTGGGGCCCACGCTGCCCTTGAGGGCAAGAGTGGGGTTCTGCTTCACCTATAGGGTCACGGATGGACCAGGTGACACGTAGACCTGGGTGAGTGGACAGCCCCCAGGTGGACCTGGGCAAGGGCAGCGGCTGCCGAGAGGCAGAGCCTACAAGGCCTCTGGCCAGGGCCATGCCAGCTTGACACTGCAGGAGGAGCACTGCCTTTCGACTCAGGCTCAGGTTCGAGCCTTCGCACTGGGGCCCGTCGCTCACTCCTAAGATCTGTGTCCCCAAGCAGGGACTGCAGGCAATGCCCCTTGCTCCATACAATAATTCTGGGGCTTAAATACTATCTCGTGCGTTGAGTGCTAGGCATGGGAACATAGTGGGTGCTTCCTAAGCAATGGGTGTTACGAGTTCCCCAGATCACTATTAGTTGCTTTCCACCAAACAAGTAAAGCAGGGAGAAGGATACCAGAAATCTAGGCCATAGCACGCGGAAGGCCTTCTAAGAGCTTGTCTCAAGAAGCCAGATCGCACTATACTCACAGATACAGACTTTCTGGTCAGACAGACAAGGGTTTATGACCTGATACTGCTTTCTGTGTGTTCTCGGTGCCTCAGTGTCCTCACCTCTAAACTGGGGACAAAAGTCCTCTTATTCTTAGCCTGTCATCAGGATTCAGTGGAACAGTAAAGAAAAGGTCCTTCAGACAGGCCTGGCCGAAGGGAAGAGTGAAATGCTGGAGGCCTGGAGAAATAATCGTGAACAGAGCTCCCCCTCAGAACAGGTGTAATAAGTCAGTGACTCATGACTCACATCATGTGCAAAAGGACTAATGCAGGACCAGGGCACAGTAAGTGTCCAGTGGGGTCATTTCCCTCCCCGAGCCACCAGGGTCGGCCCTGTCACTCACCTCTACCCTTGTGGGGTTCAGCCAGTGGGGGATGTCCCGTACCGTCACGTTCACTGGCAGGATGATGGACTCGCTGTTGTGGTCCAGGCACGAGGTGACACACTCCGACCCTGAGGGCAAGCATATTGTGAGGCCACAGCTCAGCCCACAATCCCCTGATGCCCATGGGCTGCTCTCCCATAGTGCTGGCCCTCCTGCTCCTCGTCCCCCGTGGGCCAGGCCATCCTGGCCTTGAGGACAGTGGGAAGAAGCGAACTCCCAGAGGGGCAGCCTTTGGTCTCTCCGACCTTATTCTGGTCTCTAGTCTAGGGTGTACCCATCACCATGTTCGTTGGCCCTGAGCCCCGTTTGGTCATGCCCCTCCTCTGCTTGAGAACATTTCCAAGGTTCCCAAGAAGAACAAAATGTAATCCCCTTTGCCCAGCATCCATGAGCTGCCATGGTCTAGGCAATGTCATCTCCCATTAACCATCTTCGTGCTTTGGGTGGCCCAGCTAGATTGCCATAGGTTTGCCACCTGAATCCCACAACCCCTTGCCTCTATATTTCTGCTCCCATTCACCCCTTCCCCAGAATCACCCCCATCTGCCTTCTCAAGGTCAAATCCTATCAGTTCTTCATGGCCCAGTTCAAATCTTCCAAGAAGCCTGCCCTGATCTTTGCGCCTGAGTGAGAGCAGTGTTCAGCAACGATGAGTCTCTCAGTGCTGGCCTTGCGCCCTCCCTGTGCCTGCCTTTCCATGGTTACAGTGATGCCCTAGATGGACAGGGATGAGGGGGATTCATTTGTGAGCCTAGACCGGTGCCTGACACACAGGGATGGTATAGGAAGCATCAGCCCTCCTAGCCCCTCACTTCCTGCTTGTGCAGGGCTTCCACACATGCCTCCCCTGTGCCTTTAGGCTCTTCCTACTCCTCTTCAACTAATGCACTATTAATGATCCTTCAGACCTCCATCCTAGTGCTGCCTGCTTCGAGGGGCCCTCCCTGCTTTTCTGATAGACCAGGCCCTCTCACAGGCACTAGCCCCTTCCCACGGGCTTGGGTATGATTGTATCGATGGTTCTCTTCCCTGCCAGACTGTAAATTCCTGAGGCCAGCGCTCTCTGTGCTCCCCATTCTCTGCCCAGAGCCTGGCACCATGCATGGCAGCAAGCATTTGTGAAATGAATGAGAGAGACAGGAAGCAAGTGAATGCATCCGTGGACAAGGGACTGAGAGGTGGGTGAATGCGCAGGAGGACATGGGTACCCAGATGGGAGAGTGAATGAATACAAGACTGGATCTTGGATAAAGAAATGAAAGAACGAAGGCACCGATGATAAACGGGAACAGGCGGGTACACAGCAGCCCTTAATGAGGGACAGCTGGCTTTAAGCTGTGGGCTGGCAAGTCGACTATAATTTGGTACATCCATTCTCTACCCTGCCCTCACACATTGTGAAGTCTCCTGAGAATCAAGCCTATCCCATGAGGTGTCCCCAGGACTCTGAAGCCATGCTCATTCCTGTGGGCAAAGGACGGATGTGGCAGAATCTGACCAAGGTCCTAAGGAGGCCATTCCCTTGTCTTAATGCCAGGACCACCCTTGAACATGAAGTGAGTCCCAAGAGACAGCCAACTTGATTCCAGTAGCCATTCTAAAGGCTCCCTTCCAGGTGCACGCATGTGTGTGTGTGTGTGTATGTGTGTGTGTGTGATGTCTATGTGTATATCCCTCCCCCACACACACACATACACAGTCTATCTACGAGGGCCCTGCTTATTGCCATCTTGGCCTCTGAGTCTCTGAGAGACTCACCAGGGCTGAAGAGGAGACGAGGGTGGAGTGGCAGGCTTAGGACAGTGTTTAAAACCTCACTTTAAATGCAGGGCCCCCAAGCCCAGAAGGTGGGGGCCAGATCCCTGGCCCTGTAGGTGGTTTTCATATGTCACTCATTCTCCTGAATACCCTGCACTGTGTGACAGGTTGTCATCACACCCATTTCTCAGGTTAGAGATGTGCACAGAGCTCAGGTTACAAAGCAGGCGACTAGGGCCCCATGAATTAAAATCCATGTCCCTCTGCCTTCTGAGCCCGGAAGTGGATACAGGGGAGCCCAACAGAGGAAAGAGAAAGGAAGATAAAGGAGGGAAAAGAAATGAGGCGGCAGGGATGGGGGGGTTGCAAAAATACCAAAAAGATGAGTGATGGGAATAAGGCGGGGGGGGGGGGAGTCACGAAGCAGCTGGAGAAAGTCAGCGCTGCGTGCTTATCATGACATCAGTTCTAAAGGAGTATTTAGGGAGCGAGGTAGAAACAAGGCTGTGATGATAAAATTCTCTTTTGCAAAAGCAGGAGGTAGCCTGTGAGGAAAAAACAAGGGCTCTCTTCTCCCAGGAGAGGAACAAAGGGGAAAATATGGTCAACGCAGGAGGCCATCCCTGGTCTGCTCAGCAGCAGTCTGTTCCCCCTTCCCTTTTCCTGCAGCTCCCTCCCCTGCACTCTCCCCCACCACACAGGGCTGGGGCTTTAGGACCAGGCCGCCTTGTTGTGATATATGAGCAGGAATTGGCATCATTACAGAAGGTGATCTCACTGGGCCCCTGTCTCTCCTTCCCTGGGAGAAGGAGGGAGGGTGGCAGCCCCCCGGGGGGCGGGCAGTGGCAACTTTCTGAGTGCTCTTGGTTGCCACAGAAGCCGACCTGCGCTGCCCCGGGAAGGGACCCACAGGGAGGTGCTCTGGGTGGCTCCAGAATGTGTCCTCCAGCCCCTGAGCCCAAATGAAGGGACTTCCCCCCAATTATAAGGCCTTGGATCAAATCCCCTCCTTGGTGAGGGGGGCTGTCCTCAGGGAAGGGCCCAGCCTGGGCTTCTGATCTGGGGGTCTTTGGAGGTGACAAAGGGGAGGGACCTATAGGTCAGAAGGGAAACCTATTTTCTCTCCTTCCCTCCCAGCGTCCCATGCTGCCTTTCCCTCTCAGCACCTTTGCCCCCTCCCCCAACAGCCCATCACCATGCATGGATCACCATATTCATAAGAGGGACATCTGCCTGGCAATGGGACATGGGCACAGGGAAGGGAAGAACATCAAGGCTCCTGTGTCGTACTGACTTCTTTCCCTTTCTGCTTGACTGCGAGAGGGCTCGGTGGGCAAAGGGATGCTACGGCCATACGTGTGCCTCTGTCTAGCTGGGCTAGCGGAGAGCAGGGCCGTGTGCTGTGAGACTGTGAGGGTGTCGTACACACCCAGGGGCCTCATGGCATATCTGGGCACCTTCCTGCCTACGTAACATGTTTCAGGGCCTCAGATGTGTCTGTGCTTGTGACGTGTGTGACTATACGGCACACTGTGTTGTGTGCGTGCGTGCGTGCGTGTTAGGTGACACGTGTGTGCACTACTTGGCTGATGTGTACGTACTAGGCATGAGTTTATGCAGCGTGTACCTGGGTCTGTTTGGCTATTAAACATTTGTGCTTGTGTTTATTTTTTTTAAAGATTTTATTTATTTATTTAATAGAGATCACAAGGAGGCAGAGAGGCAGAGAGAGAGAGGAGGAAGCAGGCTGTCCGCAGAGCAGAGAGCCCGATGCGGGGCTCGATCCCATGACCCTGGGATCATGACCCGAGCTGAAGGCAGCAGCTTTAACCCACTGAGCCACCCAGGCACCCCAGCTTGTGTTTATTTTTGCATGTGTGAATACATCTGAGTATATCCGTAGAGGTAGACAGGCAGGAAGTCTGTTTCTAAATTTTTTTTTTCTTTAAATAGAAGTCACTTAATCAAAATTTTCCCTCCCAGGAACACTTAATACCAGTCATGAGTGTAAGTGAATATTGACTTGTGTGTCCTGGCTGAGTTGGGGGCAGGGACCCTATCACAGACTAAGTGTCTAGAACCACCCGTCAGGAATGACGGCAGAAGGAAGCACTGGCTTTGGGATAGAGCAGCCAGTGTTATTGACCATTGCTACACCTGTTGCCCCAAACTTCTAGAATGCCTATATTGACAGATTATGCAAGATACCCCCTCTCTGCAACCGTCCTGGCCAGGGTCCTTCAGATTGGTGGTTCTGTAGGAACCTCAAGTCCCTTCTGAATCATCAGAGAAAGCAACTTTGCACGTGGGGGGTTTTCTCACCCACACAGGAGCTTGTGCTCTGGGCTCAATGCAGGAGCACTGATTCCTAGTCTGCTTTTAGGTGAAGAACGCATGTGCACTCTCAGGCTCTACATTTCCATCTTTGAAAGGAGGTGGTCAGGGGCCCCACACACCTCCCCTCTCCAAGCACAGGCCTTGCTTCTGGACAAGAAGTGACAGCTCCCGTTTTGCTGGATGCAGAACTTGTTGGCTCCGTGTGACTGGGAGTGAGTGCGTGTGTGATAACCTCCTGCTCCAGACATCCCTGGTGATTATCCCATAAATCACGCTGGCCATGAGAAAGAACATCCAATTCCCTGGGCTTTTCATCATGGTCAATTAGGGAATCAGCCCAAGAGGTCAGCACCATTGCCCTCCACTGAGGTCAGACTCAATGCACGCCCAGTTCCCCAGAAAGCCTCGGAGCCTGTGATTAATGCCTCTGTCCAGATGCCTGGTTTCAACCAGGCAAATCCCTGGCATCAAACCCCAGGTTGTCTCCCCTCACTGTGAGTACTCTGTGAGCTAGCCTATCGCCACACAAATAGCATTCTGAACCTGCTCTTTATCCTCCCAGTTGGAGGCCGCTGAGACGACAGGGAAAGAACTGGGCCTTCGGAGTAAGAGAGATGTCTGGCTTCGGGGAGAGCTCTGTTATCCCTTCAAGCGCCCATCTCCTCATCTGTCATAGGTTGTTGAGCAGATATGAGAAGGTGCTTCTCAAGTGCTTGCTGCAGGACCTAACCCGCAGTAGGTACTCACGAGGCATTAGTATTATGCACAATTTAAGATTAACCGGGGACCACCACTGCTTTCTGAAACAGGGTGTGTGCTTTCGCAGCTCCTCCCCTCCACACCGCATGGTTCCTTGTCCAGAAGCCCATCTCCTGCCCAACAAGCTCTTCCAATCCCTATAGAAGTGTCCCTTCCCCTCAGAGCCTTCTGGGTCCCCCGACACAGTGGTCAGCTCTTCTGTGCTCCAGTAGGACTCTCCACATTCACCGACTGTTCTTCTCCAACACGTGTACCCTCAACTCTCTTTCTGGGAGCACGGGACCTAGTCTCCTTCATCTCTGTCTCCCTCCTACAAAGCATCATGAGTGGTGCCCAGTCACCCAGCGAGGCACTGGCCCCAGGCTCAAGAAGGACCTGTGCTCCCCGCCCCCCTCACGCGCCCACCGTACCTATGGCATAGCCTTCCGGGCACTGCAGTTTGAGGTTGCCGTTGAGCTGGTCTGGGGCCGAGCACTGGCCTTGCATCTCCTGGCAGATGTGGAAGGAGCCACTCCAGGTGCCATCTTTCCGGCAGTGGATGATGTTGCTCCCACGTGTCTGAGCAGCACAGACCACAGAAGAACAGTCAGCATGACCCGGAGGGACTGTCACCCTCACCGTAATCAGCCCCTCAGAATAACAGAGGAAACCATTCCTCATCTCCCCAGAGCCCTGGAAGTGTTAGGTAGAAACCCAATCATCCAAAAATAGAGGCACTGCTAACATTTCCGCTTGACAGATGGGGAAACTGGGGACTCAAGGCGGGAAGAAACGTGCTCAGAGCTCTCCAGGGAGCCTAACTCCCATGTTTCCTGAACCCTAGCTTTGAGCTCTTTCAGAGACTTCAGTCAGAGGGATTTCTGCATTGATTTTTTTTTTTAAACTGAGATGGTAGGTGACCAAACACACCCAAACGCACCCCAGCTCCCACAGTAGGTAAGAACATGGGCCTTGGAGCTCTCTGTGAGAGGGAAGGCACACAGCAAAGCTTGGTTCCCCTCATCCAGTGAGAAAGGGCCCCACCACATGCGAACTTGGAACTTGGCAGGTCAGAAGCTTTCTTCCAGGTCATTTCCTTCCTTTCCTTTCCCTCCCTCCCTTCCTTCCTTCTTCCTTCCCTTCCTCTCTCCCTCCCTCTTTCCTTTCCTCTCTTCCTCATTTCCTCCCTTCCTTCCTTCCATTCCATTCCATCCCATCCCATCCCATCCCATCCCATCCCATCCCATCCCATTCCAGCAGTAATGGCACATGGAGGGTGGTATGGGAGTACGTCTATCGGTGCCTCCCCTCCCCACCCAGTTCTTTAGAACAGGCATTACACAATTTCTCCATCTTCCGCAAGGCAGTGGGCACATGCAACATGCAGGCTCGGTCCTTGCTCTGAGCCTGCTTCCGGAGTCTGGGATTCTAATGGGAGGTCTCACTCTGCAGATACTTAGAACTGCCCCTGAATCCAAGCACCATTTCTTGGTGCCCAGTCTGTGCCCAGCTCTGTGGGGCTCAAAAGTCAAGTGAGCTGTATCGGAGTCAAGTATCGGCCCCGTGAGAAAGACAGTCACGTGAGCAGCCAGCCACGTCTTTATGATGGTGATCAGTGCTGTGCTGGGAGGTCACGGTGAGAGTAATGGGTTGTCAGGGGCAAGCAGGGAGGCCCTGTAGAGGAGGTGATAAATGGAAAAGAGTTTTCAAGGATGCATAGAATCACAGGTGGAACAGGGACAGAAAGACATTTCTGGAAGGCCAAAGGGCATGGGCAAATGCAAGGAAGTATGGTGAGCAGCAGGGAGCTCCCCAGGGGCTCTCAGCTTGTGAACCAAGGGAGGAGGAGCAGGTAGGGCAGACGCAGGGTGGGGCCTTCACTGTCAGCTTATGGAGTTTGGACTCAACCCACTGAGAATGGAGAACCCTGGGTGGTGTCCGGACGGGGGCCCCTCCATGCAGAACAAGCTGTATATTCTCTCCCTCTTTCAAGCTTTTGATAAGCAGAGAAACTCTATATGAGTCGCTGACTGTGCTCCACTAGGACTAATATCTATGCCTTGGCTCCTATGCCCTGCAGCTTCCATCCAAAGTCCCGTGGCTGGCCTCCAGAGCCCGCAGGGCCTGAACTCTGCCTCACTCTCCAGGGCTTTGCTCCCTACAGCACCACCACCAACCTTGAACATAGGCTTAAACCACTTACACTCTCAAATGCACCCTAGGTGCTCCATGCTTCCGCACTCACGCTCCTCCTGGCTGCTGAGTTCCCTCCCCGCCCAGACCCCCTGTCTGGTCCAGAGGACCCCGTCCTAGTCCTGCTCTAACTGTAGGGTGCACCCGTCAGGTCTCTACACACCCTGAGTCTCTGTTTCCCATCCATGCCCACCTAGAGGATGAACTCCTCAAGGCCCCAGACAGGGCCCCCTTCGTCCCCACATCCTTAGGGCCTTTCCACAGCGCATCACAGGTCCCGACCCCACGGTCCACTCACTCATCACTCGGTAGGTGTTTGTGTTCCCCCCCCAAGAACAGCTTGACAGAAGATGGGGTGAATAGGCAGGGAGTCATGGAAGGAGACTGTGCAATAAGCAAGAGCAGAGATGAACGTGTGGGTGAGGGGACACACGCGTGAGAGAGCAGATGAAGATGGGGGGAGCGAGGGACTAGAAGAACGAGTGCACGCGGGAGGAAGTGAATCAACCCGCCAAAAGGGCTGATGAGGTGGAAGCTGCCCTGTCTGAGAAAACAGCTGCAAGGAGACAGCGTTCTGAAGGGAAAGGGGGGCCCTCTTCGGGCCTCTCAAGCGCCTGTCCATTTGCGGCGGGAGCCTCGGTGGCCGCGGGACAAGGCTGGTCCATCCCAAGCGGGCAGCTGTGAGACGTCTTACACAGTCCACCCCCGGAGGTTCTGCGAGAGCTCAGGGAGAGTTCAGGCCACTTCATGTGGCTTCAGAGAAGCGACTCTCCCTCCTGGAGCCCCAGGCCCCAGGCCCCATGATTCTGCTGGGTCCTCGGGGGAATAGGAAATTGACCCCAATTTCCTGGAGCCTTGGCCTGGGCCTATGATGCGTTTGGCCTCCAGCCCCTGAAGGGTTGCCGACCTCAGCACTACGTGGGCCAGAGTTGGCTGGGGACCTTGGTTTGCAGCAGAGAACGTATTAGAACTAGCTGGAATCTACTCAGGGAATTTCGCCATAGAGAAATGCACTGCAGAAGGCTCCACCGGAGAAGAGGGGAGGAAAGGGCCTGATCTTGCTGCCTCTAGCCTCTCTCCTTCCTGCCCGATTCATCAGGCACTCTTGGCTGCTGATTAAATCTGCTTTAAACAAGTACGCCACCCTTCTGCTAAGACACTGTCACCTCCCAAACAAGTCACACTTGTGGCCTGGCCCTCCAGGGCCTCCACGGTGGAGCCCAGATGACAAGTCTAGCCCCATCTCTTGCCATGTACCTGTCCTTCCTCCTAGTCTCTCGGTTAGCTCGTCTCTCTTGCCCATTTCTCTTGCTTCCCAGCTCTGCACCTTTGCCCTCGCTGTGCCCTCTGCACAGCAGACTTTCCAGAGCCTGTCTGGATTTCCGAATTCCCTTTGGGACTAGATCTTATTGCACTCGGGGCTTACCTACCAGCAAGTGCAGAGCCTCAGACTTAACCCTTGATGTTAATCTAGGGTGACCACAAAGACCTGATGTTGAGGATGCCATTCGAGAGAAGCCAAGAGCACTGGGCAAGGATCCCGTCAGGTGCAGGTGGCTCTGAACGCACAGTTCTGCATGCTAAGGCGAAATCTCACCCCAGAGGGCTGAGCAACCCTCACCAAAACATTCTGCCTCTCTGTGCCTGGGAGTCTGTCTGTAAAAAAGCATGTGTACTCTCTCAAACTCTCTTTATTTAGTCACACAGACTCACAGAGTGCTAACGGCATTCAATAATCCCATTATCAAACACCCATTATGTGCCAAGTGTTTTACAGGCATTTAAACCCCCTTTGATTAACACAATAGAGTAGAAATCATACCCTTGTTGCAGACTGAGAAACTGAGGCTCAGCTGGGAAGTGAACAAGTGAGTGTTTTAAATGATAACAGCGTAATAATTAGGAGCATAGACTCGAGCTAAACTATACAGGTTTGGATCTCAGCCTTGCAACTTCCTAGCTGTGAGGACCTGGGAAGGTTCCTTAACCACTCTGTGTTCCTTAATTTCCTCACTGATTAAATGGGCATGGGGCGCATTGCCTGATAGAGTCCTCACGAGGACCGAGTAAGTAAGTAAGAGCTCAACACACACGAGGGCTCTCCCAGTGTAAGTGGAGGCGCTAGGCCACTCCCCTGTCACGTCTCTGGAACACCCACATTTTAGAAATGGCAGCAGCTGGCGTGGGAAGGCAGCATGGCCACAACAGGGGGAGGGCCAATGCTAGAGGCCTCCGTGCCTCTACTACACTGGAGGGGAGAGATGGGGAGAGGAATTAGATTTCTTCGCCTTAGCAGAAATGGAAATAGGCAAAATAATGGCAGAGAGACCTTGGCAGCCTGGGAGCGGGACACAAAAGGCTAAGCTTTGGACGCAGGCTGACGGAGAAACAGGAATCTCAGGTCCCCCAGCCCCAGCTACATAGCATGGGGCGAACCACCTGAACTCATGGAACCTCAGCTTCCGTCTATACGGAATGGGACAGTAATGCCAGACAGATACTGTGGGGCTGAAATAAAGTGGCCTGTGCAGAGCACTCAGTCCAGGCACTGGCAAGTAGAAAATGCTCAATAAATTGCTGCTGCTATTAATTACTTAATTCCCAGGCAGTGCCCTTTATGCAACTTTGCATCTTCCAAGTAAGATATGAAGGTGACATGTAGCCCTTGTGTATGAGGAAGGAACGGCCAAGATCGGAACGGTTAGGAGATCAGAGGTGTGGAGATCTGACTCTGCTGGTGCCTTGCTGTGTGACTCGGGGCGAGTGTCTTCCCCTCTCTGGGCTCCAGAGGTCCCATCTATAAAACAAGTGGGTGGCAGTGGGGGATCTCCTCGGTCAAGCCCCACCTCCTGTCAAGTTTCTAATTGGCTCTAGGAGGCCCAGAGTGCCCAGGCAAGCCTTTGACAATGCTGCAACCGGAAGCCGCCCCTGCCTGGAGAGGTGTCGTGCGTGTGAGGACTCCCCATATCTGCAGCAGAGCCCCTAAAGGCATGAGCCAGATGCACGCCATGGGCAGAAAGCCTTTCTCGTTTGAGAAAGGCTTTTATGGCCACCTGTGCAATCCGTGCACTGACCTGGGTGCATTACTGACTCTGTTCCCACCCTTTCTGTCTTGCTCTGGCTGAGAGAACTCTAGAACCCCCGTTAAGAGCATTACTTCGTCCACAAGGACCTTCAGCCTCTTCCTCTGCTGCAGTCCCCGTGTGTGCATCCCCCACAGACTCTGTCCCAAGCACAAGATGGCTGCTCCCATATCACCTACAAATACCACCTGCCCCCGTGCTTCTCAAACAGAACCAGGCCTGAATTACTGCCTCAGCTCAGGAGCATCTGAGCTGGATTAAGTGTTGGGGTAACTGGCACTTCTCCCCGGCTGTCTGGGGATAGAGTTCCTGCCCTTTGCCACTAGCCTGCCCTGGAAGTGTTCAGGGTGGTTCAGGAAGAGCGGGGCTGCGGGGCCCGTCAGCGTCACCGGCTCATTCATAACCGTGTGCAAGACTTTAGCCCCCGAGACTTCTTCCCTCATTCAGAAAAGGGGATTTGGTTTCTTTTTCAAATGTCTGCTGGGAGGTGTCGAAATGAGAGAAAGTCCGGCTCACCAGCCTGGCATCCCGGAAACACTTTAAAAGTAAAGAAGCTATTATTACCCAGGTTCTCTGTCTTGGTTTACAGACACTAACACTATAAATTCGAGAGCTGAACTGTCCAGTATGGTAGCTACCGTATTAGTGTGGCTGTTTGCACTTAAATTTGAACTGTTTAAAATTAAATAAAGGGTAAAACCTCGTTGCTCGGTTGCTCCAGCCACGGTTCACATATCCCACAAGCCAGATGTGGCCAGTGCCACCACACTGCAAAGCACAGATAGGGACAATTTTCATCCCAGCAGAAAGTTCTCCTGGGCATTGCTAGCCTAGAGAGTTCCTGTATTGTAAAGGTTTCCTTGAGCAATAAATCAGGTTTCCCTATGGTTCAGATCAGGTCTCTCCATCCCACACTGTGGCTTCATACATGACAGATGCCCACTTTTCTAATTTTCTGGGGCTACCCACCCACAGAGGGATAACCTTCAAGCCACTGCCTTTATTTCTACAGGAGCCTATGTGGAGAATCAGGGATTCTCTCCACTAGAAGTGACCTTAAAGGAAAGCTAGTTCACCTGTGTCTTTCTTCCCCAGGGCTGCCATGTATGGTGGCACAGGTTGTATACTGCACAACTTCAGCGGTTACTCATAGGCATACTCCTATCTATACTTTCATTACCTTATTTAATCCTCAAAAACCATGAGGCAGGAAGTAGTATGTCCCCCACCATGAGAAAACTGAAACTTAAAGGGTTAAACAACTTGCCCAAGTCCTCCCACTGGTAAGTAGTGAAGTCAGTATTCGAACTCAGAGTCCAGATCCAGCATCTTTCTGGCTCCCAAGGAACAAATGAACTGGAGGTTCCATTTGTCAATTTGCTTTTAGAGGCAGTGGGAGGGAGTATGTGAACTTCCCCGAGACTAGTCCCTGTCCTCTCCTGCCAGGATCTGGAACTTGTTTGGAAAGCAAAGAATTCCGGCTCCATACAAGCTGTTTAATTCAAGATGCTCTGGGCCGTACATTTCTGCTGTGTTTACAGGCAGCAAGAGGGGATCTGAGGTGAATACTAGATTTGGCTCTCGGGCGCCTGGTCTGAGGGTAGAAGAAATTCATTTTCGGTACAAACTAGAAGCGTCAATTGTATTAGGAGCCCATTTGGCCTGCGTCCCCTCATTCTTTGAGCCGACAAGCAACACCCCACTCCTTTGCGTCTAGCCTCTCCGCCAGTTGCCGAACAGAACTGCCTGAGTCGTCTGATAAATTTACATTTTCCTCTCCTTTAAATACAAACTGGCCATGAAAGGTACTTGGCAGGCCTCAGGCAGACTGGGTTTCGTTTGATAACATGACTGTGGCCAGAATAGTATTTGGCTCAGCAGCTTGGGTAACTGTTAGCAACAGTTTTATGTAAGGGAGGAAGAGGGAAGCCGAGCAGCCTGTGTGAGGCCATGGTATCCTCCTGCCTCTGTTTGTCCCGACACCGGCTTCTGCTTCCCTGCCAGGCAAGGATGGCGATGGCCTGGGGATGCAGACATCTAAGAATGTGCATGGTGAAGGATTTTCAGGGGGTGTCTATTGGATTCAGTCTGTCCACAGCTGGGAGCATCCGGATTCTGACTCAGGAGACACCAGCTGTGTCACCTTGGGTGGTTGAGTGACTTCTCTGACTGTGAATTTTTCTCATTTAGAAAATGAGGCTGTTTGGGATGTTCCCCATGGCTCTCATGGCTTGACGTTCCCTGAGCACCTACTGGGTGTCTGGCACTGTCCCAAGTGCTGAAAACTCAGGGCATATGAAAGAGGTGGTCAAGCACTTCACAGCCTGGGGAAGGGAGCACTTGAAATGAGTTACAGGGCAGTGTGGCCCATGTTGGGGGGTGGGGAACCTCAGGAAAGGAAAGGACCTCAGGAAAAGGCATGCTCAACCATAGAAGAGACCTCAAGAAAGAGTTCATGAAAATGATGCCTGCCAGAGGGGAGGGAGGATGGGCAACACAGGTGCAGGGGAGTGGGAAGTACAGGCTCCCAGTTATGGAATGAATAAGACACAAGGATGAGAGGTGCAGCACAGGGACGACTGTCTACAGTAGTGTGACAGCACTGCATGGTGACAGATGGTAGCAACATGGGTGGTGGGCACAGGATGACATATAGACAGACTTGTCTGATCACTGTGTTATACACCTGCAACGAATCATGTGTCAACCATCCTTCAATAAAAAGGGGATTCTTGGAGGAGTGAGTGCCCAGGCTGGTCTGGGAAGGAAGACGGGGAGTGAGGCAGCTGCAAAAGGGGGAGGAGCTCTTTCATGGACAATGCAGAAGTGAGAGGGTGGGCCAGGATCCACCCCAAGGAGTTGGGAGTTTGTCCCCCAGGGGACAGAGGTCACTGGTTCATGAGGGGCTTTAAGCAGGGGAATTGTAATAAGATGTGTGCTCTGAACACATGGCTCAGGCTGAAACGCAGAGAGTCCACTGGAGGGGGGCAAGGGTGTAAGAGCAGGGAGGTGATCAGAAGACTGCACACAACTCAGGAAAGAGATGATGGTGGCCTGAGTTAGTGTGGCAGTACCAGGGACAGATGAGAACACCTCTGGGAGACGTCCTGGAGGCACAATGAGTAGAACTTGACCATTGTTTGCATGTGAGGAGCAGGTAGAGGGGGCTTAAGGGTGGCAGTTTGGCAAGGCCTGGCCTTGGCAGGGCTAATAAAGATGGTTGAGGCCCAGCTGTAGGTGAAGCCAGCCCTGGGTCCCACACAGCTGAACCCCAGCCCCACTTGGGGGAAGGAAATATAGGGCTCAGCCTATTAACCCCAAATGGCTGGTTTATCACCATGGAACCACTGGTAGATTTATCATTTCTCTTTTCCATTCTAGATTCCCTACCTGTCTTAGAAGGAGTAAGAGAACTTTAGTCATAGATTCCTTCAGCAGGAATGGGTGGGAGTGCCAGTCTTCCTCTCAGATGCCAGGGGATGGACATAAGATCCAAACCCTACTATCTCCTTCTGGTCTCCTGTACTCTCCTACTGTTCTCCAGACTCTATCCTTCTAATCACAATGTGGCTCCCCTTCTCTTCATGCTGGCAGAGCCGACCGATGTCTTGAGGACATGGTGATCTTGCATTTTTAAATACTCCAGGGACAACCGCAGCTGATGGTGGTGGGAAGTTGGCTAAACCACCCTGGTCACTCCTATCACAGTAACTCAACTGTGGTCGTTTTCATATCACGGGATTCCATATGCGTTTTCCTTCATAAGGGTTCTAACACTAACTGTTTCACAAAGCTGAGAATCTCTGAATCAAAATGGGGTATTTAGGGAGGAAAATAAAGTGCAGGAACGTTCCCAAAGAAGATGATCAGAACCCAGTTTCTTAGCTTCTGCACTGGTGCACTTGGCTGTCATATCTGCAGACAGTCTCCTGAAGGATATTATTCTCCAATAAGCAGACAGGAGAGGGTCCAAGCACCGACCTCAAGTTCAAGGAGTCTTACCTGGGCAGCATCGCTGTCTTCACACTTGATTCGACACTCACTGTTGAACTGAAAGCCATTTGTGCACTGGTAGAGCCCATGGAATTTTGGCGGAGGTGGGTCACAGGTCACAGGAATGCAAGCTCCCTCCTGCCAGCTGCCATCTTGGGTACACTGAGTCTTGAAGGCTCGTCTTCAAAGAAGGGATCAAAGAAGAGATATCTTAAGGATTAGATGACTAGACTCATGACCTATGCAAACACCCAAGGTTTTCTTGAGCCAGCTGGCCTCTCATTTCCCTTTCCCACTCCTGATCCCCTACCCACCCTATCTGTTGGTAAGAGCCATGCATAGGGATTAAAGAAAATTCATTGACTTGGAGCAAGCAAGAGTTTCAGACATTCTCTCAGTTCCATGTGGACTGAAATAAACTCAACTCCTGCAAGCTCTTGTCCTCTCCCTTCCTTCTAGAGTTTTCTGATGGCAACTACTACAATGATGATAATCATACCTACCATTTATTGAACAATTACTATGTGCCATGCACTCTGCAAACACTTTATAGACACATCGTCATTTATTCTTTACAATAATACTATACAGTAACTGGTATTATCATTCCCACCTTATTGTTGAAAAGGAGAGGCTCAGAGAAGTGAAGTTGCTTGCCTGAGGTCACACAGCCAGTAGGCAGTTACTAACAATGTCCCTATAGATTCTTACAGGGCAGCATGCGATGAACAGTGGGTATTGCCTCCAGCAAAAAAAAAAAAAAGAGTGCTTCCTTATAATCAGACATCCAGACCTGGCTCTCTTGGCCGCCAGAACCTGTGAGAGTGTATTTCCAACCCAACTTACTTCTTTGACTTCCGAGAGGAGCCAGGCACGTGATATCCAGGTTTGCACTTGTACTTGCAGAAAGAGCCCACCTTGTGCTTGTTCTCTCGGCACCGGGCTGTCTGGAGGTCGGCGTTGGGCACCGGGGGTGGAGCTAGGCACATGAGCTCACACAGGGCCTCCGGAAAGGACCATAGGCCATCCTCCATACAGGTCAGGAGGCTGTTGTTGCCTGGAGGACACAGGTGGGCAGGGTTAGCAGATGGGGCGGGGGGGGGGGGGGGGCATCTGACAGCCAAACTAACTTATGGGCTGCCTGGGCTTCATTAAACTTGAAAAGCCAGAGGGTCTTGCTCTTGGAATTCCAGCCCCTTCAGTTTACAACTGAGGGCCTCTGGGAGATGGAGGGCATTGTGACATAGAGAAGATGCAGCTCGGGGACTAACTCACCCCACATGGGCAGTAAACTAAAATTCAGGGATCCCGACTCCCGATCTAGAACCTCTTCTACTGTGTACGAAAGAGACCTTCATGCTCCTTCCATCCATCCTCCTGGCTCTGCCAGGTGGGGGTCCGAGTCCAGAGGGGAAAGTACATACACCTTCTAGTAACTGACAAAGCAGGCGCCCACCAGAATCAACTCTGAGTTCTGACAGCAGGGTGCCGTGCGACCTGGAGCTGCCAGCTGCTCCTCTCCGGGCCCCGCGCCCCTGTACTGCTCTCAGCCCCCCTAGTGCCTAGAAGCGACGGCACCATGGTATCTGGAGGCTTGATACTTTTCTGCAGGCCCGGTGTTCAGTGAAGCTGTGCCAGAGCAGCTGAGAGCACGGTGCTCCCCTGCAGCCTGTGCCAGCTGCGGCAGATGTGCTGATTGTCCCCAGGAAGCTGGCCTGATGGGGGACAGTGCAAAGGAAAGCAAACTATGAGGCATGGGGCTTTTCACTGCCAGGTCATATATGATCGAAGTGTAGCCTGCCCCCAACTGCCCCTTCCCACAAGACAATCAGAGATGGACCTGAAGCCTGCTTTTCTCAACCCAACACTCCTCTCCGTGGTTATGACTGAATGGTGTTGACAAGCAGGGCTGGATGCACATGGGAGGCTAAGGGATGGGGTGGAAGGGTACAGGGGTAGGGGCAAAGGTGACACGAGCTGCATCCTGAGTGCTGTGGGGACATCATCTGAGTTAGTCTCACAGCGGGCTCATAGTGGGACGACGCATGTTTGGGAGCAGAGATTCAGAGAGCCAAGTGACCTGACCAAGTCCTTGTAGTTAGTAAAATGATGAACTATCATCCAAAAAGCATCTAGGCATGCCGGCTATGTGCCAGCTGCTCTTTTGTATGTTGGGACATAGCGGTGAACAAAACGAACAGAAAACCCCAGACCTTGCCCTCTTAGAGCTTCAATTCTAGTGTGGTAGGGAGGAACCCATGAAACTGCACAAAGAAATACACCATTGGGTGTGCTAGAAGGCAGTAGGGTCTCCAGAGACAGAGCAGGACAAAGATGAAGCAGAGAGTGCTGTGCCCTTCCCTGTAGGCTCCTTGCTCCCCTGACCCCATTCATTGTCTTCTTTCTCCTCCTGCATCAGTGTGATCCATCTGGTGAATATGAGCCATCCTAGTGTCTGTGAATCCCACAGAGGATTCTGTGCTGCAGTGATGCTGCAAACTACAGAGATTTCTACGTCAAATGGAGGATGATTCATTTGGGCTCCATAGAAGCAGAGAGACTTCTAGAACACCAGAGACTTCAAATGGCTTTTTGCATTGTTTTTGTGATTGGGGTAGTGTTTTGGGGTGTGTAGGCACAGCCAAAGCTATGGGAGAAACTAAGGGAGAGAGAGGGGAAAAGAAGTTATGAAACATAAAGGGTGCATACCCTCTCTGAATTCCCCAAGAAGGATAAAATATCGGTGGAAAAAGTGTTAGGACTCTTAAAAGTACACCCCAACAGCTACGAAAATTATACATTGTGGAGTGCAAGTCATGGTCCTGCAGTGGCAGGAGAACAGAAAAATCGCGAAATGTTCATCCAGAGAGGAAATGCAAGCCAAGAATGTCAATTCTGGGAGAGGGTATGTAGGAGCTAGCTGTGTACCACAGTCCAAAGAAGAACCACGCTAAAGGAGCGTCTGGCGGTTCAGGACCATGGAAATGCCCTCACCCCACCGACAAAAAAAATCCTGAAGATGCAGATACCATGCTGCACAGAATCAGTATTTCCATGACCCAGCTGATACCAGTACTCTATACTCACCATTTGGCTTTGAAAAAAGCAGGGTATGACACACGCTATCCATGTCCTGCCCTCATCCTCTTGGCACTGACCTCTCTACCCCGAAGGATGGTCACTGTACCCGCAACCCTATGCCAGAGGCCTTTTGTTGTGGTCCCACAGGGACAGTTCCCAGTGCTGGGGCTTCGGTGCTGTGGAGTGGCATTAGCTCTGAGGAAGATTCTACCCTGTCTCCCATAGCTCCTCAAAGGGACTGAGCTCTGCTTGCCCACAGCAGGACCTGGCTCTCAAAGAGACTCTGGATGCTTCTGTCACATCCAAGCCTCCCTACTTCATTCCCTACCTGCATTTCCTGGGGGAAAATGATTCTGGACAATAGGTGCAGACATTTCTGAGCCTGGGGTTTCTGGTCAGGGCTAACTAACAGTGCTGATGTCACAGACTGGGTTCCAAAAGGTTATGGGACCCTGAACCTTCATCTGTTCATCTTTTAAAGTCAGGAAAATAAATCGTGCTTAGCCTGTCTATGAATGTGCCTCAAGAAATTCCGGTCTCTAACGAGCATTAACATGTGCTGTCAAAGAGATGTGGTTATTTTTATTATTTTATTCAAAAGTTTACCCAGAAGACCAAATCTCTTTGGAGTGCCTTTAAGATCGAAATTAACCAAGGGCAGATTAGACAGAAACACCAGGAGACCTAATATTTGGTTCTGTTAATACCTCGTACACGGTGCCTGCATCCTAAGGCCAGGGAATGGACTAAGTTCATTCTTTTAGTGCCAGAACCTAGCCTAGTGCCAAGCACAACTGTAGGTCCTTAATACCCATTTGTAAAATGCATGAACTATTACGAATCTACATGTGACCTTGAACAAGTCACCTAATCTCTCTGGTGAGAAGCCAAAGTGGTCTTTGAGTTCTTGCAATTCTAACATCTTACGATGTGAACGAATATTGGCCAACGTATTGTTTTGAGAAAACACAGATGCAGCCAGAAGGACAGGAAGTGGACACGCAAGCCCTTGGGAGGCTACATCAGCCAAAGGCTAGTACTGCTAGAACTGGGAGGAGATTCAGTTTCATTGCTCTTGATGGGAAATAGACCTTAACAGAAGTTACGGAAGAGGAAGAAAGACAGGACATGTAAAGAGGTCCTTGTGTACAAGGTCCTGGGCCAGGTGAGGCAGGAAATGAGGCCATGGAGGATTTCAGGATGGTTGTTTTCCCAACAATAGCCATTGGACCTTCACCCAGCACTCAGAGGGAAAAGCTGAGGCAGAAGAGATGGAATCATCAGGAGAAGCAAGCAAAGCCTCTGCCGATTTTAGTCCTGAAAGCACACTGCTAGGCTCCTGGAACTCTAAAGAGTCAAAGAGAAAATCTGAGCTGGGCTTGGCAGTCCCGGAAAGTACGTCCTTTGCTTACCTGAACTGCATTCTCCCAGATCTAGCTGACGTGAATCGGGTTATATTTTGATTATTTAATTGTCCAGTTCTCCCCCTAAGTGTCTGAAAGGAAGGCTACCAATAGCTGTTTATAATTCAGCCCAGGAGGCAGGACCATCATCTTGACCCTCCTAATAACCCAACTTGTCATTAACCCTGTTTTGTAGGTGAGAAAACTGAGTTCCTGGGAGGGAACATGAGGTGCTCGATCTAGAGTCGGGGCTCCCTCCAGGTCTGCCTGACTCCTAAGTGCTCTCTTGACACCACAATGGAGCTTTTTCCCATGAGCACAGCCAGAGAACATCTCATGGAACCAGGAGAATTTGGATGAGCGGAGGATCTTGAAATCAAGAACTGGTCACACAATAAGATTTCAGAACCTCTACCCCCTCCCCACTGTCCAGAATGGTGCCCATCACTTCTAAATTTCTTTACCAAGGGGCTCAATTTGTCATTCCACTTTAGGCTCAAGGGAAAGTGGCTGTTGTCAGATATAGTCACAGACAGGGATAAGTGATGGAAGCCTTCCCAAGCAGAGAGAGAATGGTGCCTGCAATGCTGGACACCTGCCACAAAGAAGAGGCTTTGGAATGCACATGGCAGACACAAGTACATGATTTCACCAGATTGGTGGGAATGGCATGCCTAGCAACAGGGTACAATTTCTAGAGTCAGCACTGCTGCCCCAGTGCTGACGGTAGTTCCTATGTATCCTTGTGTAAATGTCTTCCTCTCTCGGGCCTCAGTTTCCCCATCCCAAAATTCAGTGATTCAATTTGATGACCCTGGGCTTCTCCCAGCTCTGATGTTCCAGACTTTGATGGGGTTCTGGGTTAAGAGACAGGCTTTAGGAAAGGTTAAAGGGCTTCTGAGATAGCAAGTAAGAACAGATTTGACTCTTGAAACTTGAGCAACTGCTCAAGATTGGAGCAGGAGTGAGAGAGACAGGAAGAATTACTTAAGAGATGACATCTCAGCACTGCTCACATCAAAAAGCGGCCTCACAATAGACAAGTCCCTTCCCTACTGTGACCCTCAGGTCCCCTGGCATAAAATGAGAAGCGGTGTCCCATCAGCACTTGGCAGTGGTTTGGACCCAGTGACATCCTAGACCATCCTGGACCTTCCCATCCCAAAGACTAGAGTGACAGATGGAGAAAACAGCAGTCTCTTAGGAGTTGTATGAGAATTTCTGTTGGGGTTGGGGGAAGACCCTCTTTTTGTGGGGATGATGCTTCAGGGACATTCAGGGCCTGGCTATCTGCTTCTGAGAAAGAACAGAAGAAAGAATGTGCAGCGAGGGAAGTCATAGCATGGTTCTGCAGGGAAAGGTGGGATGTGGCCACTCTCTGTGTCCCCCCAGCTCACATTCCTGTTTTCGATAAAGTCTGAGAAACCAGGAAGTGCTCACTGGTGGTGGGTATCCTCTGGAAACACGTGGAGAGGCTATTTTCAATCTGAGGTTGGAGGGGCAAAGCAGACAGAAAAGTCAACAAGAGCCAGAAGCACACAGTGGGCCTTTTAAAAAGATCTTTGGAGGAGGAAGATGTGCTTACTTTACATAAAGATTACTTATTTTGGTAATCTCTGCACCCACCATAGGGCTCAAACTCACAACCTTGAGACCGAGAGCCCCCTGCTCTTCCAACTGAGCCAGCCCAGTGCTCCAAGGCATGCTTGCTTTTAGAAGCTCCACTTCACACTCAAGTGCACCCAACATAGCTGAGCTGAGGTTGGCAAGTGATGTAAGTAATGTGGTATATTCAGCCTTTTAAACATTTATGATTTTGAAGTTTTGTTGTTGTTGTTGAATGTAAGAATGTATTTTCCCTCTGTTTTTGTAGCTTCTGTCTATGAGGGTAGTGCTCCCTAGGTAAAGGGCCCTGGCAGAAGGGACTCTGAGGCTGTGAGTTTGCAGGACATTTTATATACATCTTGAAGAGGGGTCAGAATTTAAGTGAAAGCAGGGATATACAAGAAAAATTCACCAGAAATAGAAGGAGTTATTTTGGGGGGTTACCCACATTCTACCAGTTCCCTGGGGCTGCACATTAACTGCGTGTCCTGGGTGCTGGCTGCCTGGCTGCCAACACTTAGCCTCTGGGTTCTGGGCAGAGTGCTGAGGAGGGAATGTGTCTCCACAGCCCCCAGGACTAAGGGCTCCATGAAACGGAGGTCAGGGCTGGGAGAGAAGCCACAGCACAGCTCACAAGGGAGCCCCTTGGAGAAGGTCAGTATTCACTAAGCACTTTCTCTGGCTCTGGAATCTTACACATACCTTCTCTTTCAGTGGGCCCTCCTCCACCTATTTTACAGATGAGAGCACTGAAGCTCAGAGCCATGAACTAGCTCTTTGAACCTCAACAGCTGGGGCAGAGCCAGGAGTGGAATCCCAGTCTGTCTGATTCTAAGACAGTGCTCTTTTGCTTCACTTATGCTGCTAGGAAAAGCAAAATGAAGGGAGGAAAGGGAAGCAAACAATAAATGGAGAAAAAGAGTTGTACTGTTAAACTCTTTACCCCTAGGTTGAGGGGGGGGGGG